>LGRX02010599.1:0-24712 GCA_001247695.2 Cymbomonas tetramitiformis
TGGTCCTTGTGGGAGGACCATAATCGATTATGGTCCTCCCACAAGGACCAATGTTGCAAGAATTTAATCGGGCATTGGTTCGGATCTAGAAGGCGCGCCCAATGATTTTTAGTATCAATGGGACATATATTAATTACTTCGATGCTTGGTCCGGCCTGGATCCACCCAATATATCCATGGCGTTCGCATTTGCGACAAGCACCCTCAACTTTTTCAGATTGCATTTTTTTGAAAATTCAAAAAGGCACAAAAATATACGATATCTTCAATAATTTTTGGGGAATAGTATGTGCAGGCTACACCTGCGTCCATGCGATCATATCGATCTTATACACATGTCCCCATCATATTTGGGCCATACGTCATGTTGGAGTGCATATATTGGCCATCTCTAATGCTTATTAACAACCGTACACCTTTTTAGTCGATGTTTTAGCCGGAATGGGATAATCGGTGCAAACATGACCCATTATCCACGATGCCCGCTAGAGTGCATTCATAGTGTGGCAGGAGCGTGTGGTGCTTAAACTTTTGAAGTATATCCATAAAATGATTTTTTGAAAGCTTAACATAAGCCATATGGGCAAGTATGTGAGCGATGTGCACTCGTTAGCTTGACGCGAAGTGAAAATTAGAAATGTAAAAATCACAAAATCCTCATTTCACTCGGGAGTGATCACCCGCCACGGTAAACGAGAGCTCAGATGGCGACTAGAGTGTGGACTATCCAACTAAGTTTTCATATTTGGTCATAAACTCAAGGTGTGCGACCATGAGCGGCCAACACCGCGCACCATGCAACCGCTAGGACGCTTAAAGACTATGGTCCTTGTGGGAGGACCATCTTTTTTTCGACGATTTCGATAAAAAACATATCAAAAGCGCACCCTTTAAGCACGCCCTTCTAGCACACGCGTGGACGATCCTGTAGGGGAAATTATTCAATTGACTCATGAATATGATGCCAAACGCACGTATACGCCTCAAAGACCCATGTGGCACTCATAATAGTCATCGCGCGTTGGTCCTTGTGGGAGGACCATGAATTTGGATAGTAGCCAAGTGTCATAGAGGTCAAAGAGAGAAGCACCGTGGTGCCACGTGAGGTCGATGAAGTCAGGGGAGCGGGCCCCGTGTCTGAGCATCTGGCGGACTGAGAGGAGGTTTGGGGCATTTGGATCATAGAACGCTTGGAGAAATGGGAGTGTGATCCAAGTGCCGTCGGTGTACTGGAAATCAATGGAGGCTGTGCCGACACTGTGAGGCCTGTAATGCTGATCTGAGGCTGTGGTCATGCTGGAGGTGCACGGGGACAACTCAGTGAAGAGCTCCCTGTTATTCAGGAGGAGATGTGAGGCTCCTGAATCTACAAGGAGGTGCCCGTGCGTGTTGGAGGCACGGCGGCCTTTCCCAAGCAGAGGGAGGAACACCGGTGTGCCGTGGTGACAGTGCGGGGCACCGTCGGTGCAGCTGAGGTCTCTCCCCACGGCGCTGCAACCGCAGGGTCGTAGACCTCAATGCTGATCTGTGGGGCCCAAATGGTGGTCATCAAAGACCTCAAACTGGGCCCAATCATCATCAGGGTCGTCGGTGCAATATGAGGAGTGTGTTAGGCTGTAGTTCTCAAGGAACTGATTAAGCCGATGGAAGGAGGGAGATGGCATGACTGAGAAATCCCACTGAGAGTGCTCTGGGGGTGAGCTGTTTGGCCGGGGCCGAGGTGTGTCAGTGCGGATCGAGGTGTCTGCCATGAACTGCTTCCACTTAGTAGTGGTCTCCGAGGTGTCCTCCTGAGATTCAGGGACAGGCGGGAAGTCGAAATCCGGTGTGACGGCACAGGCCTGCACTGTGGACGGGACCGGGGGCTGCATGTGTGTGTCTGAGGTAGCAGCCAGCCGGTCAGTGTCCACCAATGCAGGCAGGGTGCCCGCTGTAGCCCGTGTAGTTGCCCTATCGGCAGTGGGCTGAGCAGGCACCGTACCGTCAGTGTTGGATACTGGAGGAGGAGGAGGTAGCAGAGGGAGTAGCCCCTGGTGTTTTCACTAGCCTGCTTTGCAGGGATACCGCACTCTCAGGACTTTGTCCCCTTTGCTAGCGTAAAAGTTTTATTATTATTATTGAGGTGTGTGTTGGGGCGGATAGCCCTCGGTGTCTGACTCGCAGTCTGAGTCGGAGACATCGGCCCACCAGCCAATACTCTCAAGCCCGGGGTATGGTGTATAATCCAAGGGGGCTGGGGAGCTGTCAGGGGCTCCGAGTGTAGGCGGTTGCTCGGAGGCCACTGTAGTGTCGGTCTCGAGAGCTGTGCTGAGAGATGTAGGGGTGTCAGCGGCGGTTGCACCGTCAGTATAGACGGTGTGATCGGTGGGCGCGCCCACAAGGGCCTCATCGGCACTGTGTCCCAGGGGCGGTGTGGAGGCAGCTGCTGGCTCACAGAGTGTGGTGGGAGCTGCGGTGACACCACCGGAGGGCAAATGTGGCGTGTGGTTGGCCGGTGCCGTAGCACTGGCGGAGGCCACCTGTGGAGAGGCAGTAGCTGGTGCGGCAAGGCCACTGGAGGTCGGCTGAGGTGAGGCAGTGGCCGGTGCCGTGGCACCACCGGGGGCCGGCTGAGGTGAGGCAGTAGCCGGTGCCGTGGCACCACCGGAGGCTGGCTGTGTGGAGGCATTGGCCGATGCCGAAGCACTGGCAGAGGCCGGCTGTGAGAAGGTGGTAGCCGGCCGAGGTGACATATAGAATGTGTATGTCAGTGTTATGTGCAAAAGTGTGAGGAGCACAGCAACCGTGAAGGAGAACCAGTGCATGGCAATGGCTACTAGGGTGCGTGTGACCGAGGGAGTGTTACAGCCAGGCTGTGGTGCGGCGGTGTGTACGGCAACAGTGTGAACCGGGTCTGTATGCGTGCCCTCCCAATGCATCCCCATCCCAGGCACTGCAGTATGGATGCATGCAGTGTCAGGTGCAATTGTGGTGGCTGGGGGGATACCAATGGCCAGAGGCTCAGGCTGGTGGCAGTCGGGAGGTGATGATGGTGGTGGGAGGGGAGTGGTGGAGGTGGGAGGGGTGGTGGCAGTGTCCAGAGTGTCCTCGGAGATGTCGGAGGCCACTGAGGTGGTGCCAGTCAGGAGGTCGGTCAGGTAAGGTACAGGGCACTGGGTGTTGCAGTCCACGGTGATGTCTGTCTAGACTGGGGCGGTGGCGGTGCTGTTGGCCGAAGCCAGTGACTCAGCTACCTGGTGCTGCCGGTCAAGCTTCTGCTGCTGCTGTCTGGCCTTCTTCTGCTTCTCCTTGTCCCGCTTCCTCTGCCGCTTCGTCTTCTCCCAAGCCGGGTCCTCGTGGTCCGGGTCCTCCCTCAAGTCAGTAGCCGTGACGGTGTCAAAGTACCTGAAGGCAAAGAGGGCGGGGGGCTCCAGCTGGGGGAAGGAGAACTGGGTGTCGGGTGGAGAGGCGGAGGGGGAGAGAGAGCTGAAGGGATTGGGGGAGAAGTGGTTGACCGAAGCCGAGGGAGGTGGGTGAGGTGACGGGCCGGAGAACTGAGGGATCCAGGGCTTACTGGTGAGGGCGGGCCACTCAGTCTCATCATCCTCCTGGTCTGCCTGGAAGCTGACTGCCTTAGCTGGATGGTGCAAAATTTCGCATGGGTGGGGGGGGAGGGCGGAGGGGTGGTCAAGCCTGAAATGCAACTTTTGCCGGAGGGTCATGTACTGGATGCGGTGTCGAAGGATGCACCGTCAGGAGGGGTGTGGGGCAAGGGTGGGTGCGGTGGGGGTGGCAGGGGGTGCGGGTGTGGAGGGATGGGGGGCGGAGACATGGTTCACAGATGGAGGGGGGCCGGCTTTCACCCACATGTCGGCCTTCTCAGCCAGTGTGCAGGGACAGCCGAACCTGCCGAGGGAGTGGGTGACGGTCTTGCCGTGCTTGAACTTGCAGGAGCGGCAGGGGTGGCCAATGGACTTGCCATTGGGGTCGGAGGGGGTGAACTTCAGGCCATTCCAGGTGCCAGAGGGGGTGGAGTCCTTGTTGGTGGAGCCGGTGTGCTTGAGCTTGGCCGCTTTGTAGAGGGCCCTCTCGTGCTCCAGGAAGTCAGCTCTGGTGCCGCCCCGTAGTGGTGAGCGGGGCCTGGATGGGGGTGGTGTGGTAGCCCGAGGGTGCGTGCCCTTGCCCCCCTTGCCCCCCTTGCCGCCCTTCCCACCAGGGTGCTTCTCCTTCGGCTTGGTCTTGTCAGCCGAGCCCCGCCCCCCCTCACGGACTTCCCCCGTCATGGAGGCAGCTCGGGGGCGGGATGAAGAGCCAGGGAGCTGGGAATGGTGGGCAGAGCCCTGGGTGTACCATACCTTCCCGATGGCCTCAATGAACTTCTGAAGACCACCGGGGTAGCCAGAGGCGGTCAGGCGGTTGTCCTCGTCGTAGGCACGGATGACCTCGAAGTACAGAGGGATGGAGAACAGGTGCTCAGCCGTGTCCTGGGAGGCCCGTAAGATCTCGATGAGGACCTCCTGCTCCTGCTGTCCAGAGAAGGCGGGGTGGAGCTGCCTGTGGTTGCCAATGAGGGTGGTGAAGGTGTTGAGCTTCACGGCGGGGTCCTCGGACTCAGAGATTCGAAGGGCTTTGGCCTTGGTGAGGAAGGAGTTGTCCAGGGAGGGGGGGTAGGTGATAAGGCGGCAGTGCACGTGCAGCAAAAGCAGCCTCCCGTCCACTTGAACCTGTGGGGAGCTTTGCACAATTTGTGACAACACAATTTGTGTGTTGCCACAAGTGGCCGCAAGCAGAAGTTGAGCCAGCAGAAGACCGTTGGAGATACCGTCGTAGGCCTCGTTCTTCAGTCGGCGTTGAAGATTAAGTAGTGCTGGGGCGTGGCCAGGTCGAGTGGCGGTGAGGACACGGGTCAGGGCGTCGCAGAACCGCTTGAAGACAATGTCGCCGCCCGTGGTGAGAAAGTTCAATTGAAGATCTCGTTGCTGTTGACGCTCGTGAATATCCGTGAGGGCGTAGTAGGCGGTCTTCAACTGCTTCAGAAGTGGAGTGACGTCAGGGGTAGTGGAGCGCGTGTTGTAGGCGCTCGTGTTGTCGTCCATGATGTGCTTGATCTTGGTTGGAAGAAGTGCTTGGCCATCTCGATGTTCCAATGACGTTACTTCTGGAATAGTTTCCAATTCCTTGGTGGTGTCAAACATCTTGTCCGAAGTAATTACGACTGAAGATGGCGTCGAAGATGAAGTAGTTCTACTCGCCACAGTGCGAGCCAGTAAGGTGGCGTTGACGCACTCGTCTCGGACTTTGATTAAGTCGTTGATGATGGTCTCGTTGAGTTGGTTGATGTCGTTGAGTTCCTCTTTCGTGACGTAATTCTCGTAGATCTCGTCGGATTGGGCAGGTGAACGCCGAAATGCTGATCCAAGTGAGGCGACGGTGGTGGTGAGCTCAGCGACGGTGGCGGTGAGCGCATGCACATCTTGAAGAAGGGCGTTGGTCGTGATGGCGACTTACTTCTTCGATTGTTGGAGATGGCGAAAGAGGTTGACGTGAAGTAAATAAACGTCGTTGAGCATTTGGATTACGCTCGTCAGTTGGTGGTAGGGATCCCGGAGTTGTAGTTGGCGTGAACGACGACATGGTAGACCTTCCAGACCGTTGGAGTTGGTGGAGGTGACGATGTTGCGCAAGTCGTTCTCGTAGGGTTGGCTGGAGATGTAGATTTTCGTTAAGCTTTGTCAATTTTTAAAAAATTTGCCAGCGCTTCCGCGGTAAATGCTCGTAATGAAGCTAAAATCTAAGGCGTCCCCCAAAATTTAGCAGAGCATGCGATAATTAAGTAACGCGTTTTGACATTGAAGTTGAATTAAAAGCCGAGAGGGCAACGTCGTAGACGAATTCCCAATCATAAAAGGTTAGGGCAAGGTAAAATGAACGCCGGCCCGACCTGCGGAGTGTTAGCTCAAACGCAAAAGGCAATTTTCAAGTAATTTTGCTGACTGCCAGTTCGAAACGCGTTTGGCGGCTAATTTGAAATCCGAAGTGAGATCAGAAATTGCAGTGGTGCGTCGTGGTCAAACATAACCTAATAGATAGTTTGAAACACATACAGGGTATAATATTCTGTATATCAGTGTTTTAATACTATCGCTGTACGCAAAAATATGAGGCTAAAACGGTGATATATGTCTGTAAAAGATATAACATATGAGAGTAAGAGAGTCTATGTAGCTTATGCTACGTGCGCTTTGCAAGGCTGTACGAGTACGGCTACGGTAATGCTCGAGTACCGGCTCTAACACGTGGCTCGCGGTCACTATCGCTGTGACTCGCGGTCTCTGTCGCTGTGACTCGCGGTCTCGAGCCGAATAATGCAGTCATCTGTCACATGCATCGAGGAATGTCATACAGGGGGCAGTACTATATATCTAGTCCCCCGTGACTGTGTAGATAGCGAATGCCTGCTTGCCACATGGAACGTATCTGTTCCAGTGGTACTTTTAGTAGCATCGGCAGTCCCTCTTAGCATGCCACGTGGAACAATCTGGAATTTCTGTTAATAGCTAGTGGTGCTAGTGTTAATAAACATGCCACGTGGAACAATCTGGAATTTCTGTTAATATCTAGTGGTGCTGGTGTTAATAAACATGCCACGTGGACGATCCGGTCAAATCTGTTAATTTATGACCGTTTACAGTCTGCCAAGTGTTAGTATCCGGTAAAACTGTTAATCCGAGTGCCACGTGTATAATTCCTATTAGAAGTGTTAATTTTCTGTTAATATTCCTTACATGTGTAACGATCTCGCGAGGGGGGCCTATTTCAACTCCCTCCGGCACCCCTCCGATTAAGTGTTAACATTCTGTTAAAATTGTGTGAAATTAACATTCTGTTAACATTCTGTTAACATTCTGTTAACATCCCGTTAACATTCTGTTAACATCCCGTTAACATTCTGTTAACATCCTGTTAACATTCTGTTAACATCCTGTTAACATCTTGTTAACATTCTGTTAACATTCTGTTAACATTCTGTTAACATGAATTATATAATTCCTGAACTTTCGCCCAAGCCAATCATTATTTACCACCGGGATTTATACCACCACTATTAACAGTTCCTACCCGTTAACACTTGTTAACACATAATTAACACTTTTTAACACTTTATTAACAGAAATCCTCAGTGGTGTGCATGCATCTTGACGACGGGGGACGTAGCCTTCCAAACTTCAAGTCTCGAAGTAATTACCGACCGGGGGGTACGCATCTAGGAGCTCGCTAAGGCATCGAAAACAATTATTGAAAACCCGGTCCTTGTAAGAGGGCCCCGTCAAAATGTGGTCCTCTTACAAAGACTGGTGGATAGTAGCCATGGGACAACCTAGTGGGACCGCCACAAAAACGGGAACGACGGAAACAACTGAACCCGGGGAGGGACATCTCCCTGAGGAAAGGAGTGTGCACGAAGTCCCACAAACAAAAATCCAGGACGCACTCGCCCAACCACTCGACATATCGATTTGCGAAACCGGGCGTGGTGCAGTACCCGCCGCAGGAGATCTCTTCGGGGAAAAAGTTCCTCAGAAAAATCTCTAATATGTCCAGCAAACCATCGATCACGCAGTGGAGGACCTCCCCTCAGAATATATCCAACGGTGCTCAGAGAAGTACTTCATCGACACACGTCCGGTAATCGCCGCAGCGGACCCGCCGGCACTCATCAGTAAGTTGGGAATCCCCACGGAGGGAACGGGAGACAAGGAGGGAATCCACGTTCCCCTCCACGTCAGGGCCCTCACGGGTTGTGACCTACACCCGGCGCACACATCATCCAGAGGCAGGCCCCAGCTCAAGATAATCGACCTCGCGGAAACGGTCGAGTCCGCTCTTCTATACTTGAGATACTTGGACTCTGCGATCAGGCTCTGCACGGAAGACCCCTACAATAGGGTCTTCAACCATGAACACAGTCACGCATATCTGGCTGGACGAGAGGGGCCGGGTTGCACAGATCGACCTGGCTTTCAAAACCAGGACAATCGCACTTCTGGTCCTCACGAACCCGATCTTCAGGTTGCCTATGCGCTGCAGGCTCCATGCACACCAAACCTTTTCGCCCGAACAACAAGTGATACCCTGCATATATGTATGGTCTCCCTGGAACCCCGTAGTCGGCCCAGTAGTGGCCGAGCGCACCATCCTGGTGCACGGCAAGGGTCTGGGCGCAGGGATCACCCTGGATGACGTGGCCTACAGACTGGCGGGCCAGTTCCAGGTCAACGGGGAGTCCGAGCATCCCCTCGGACACCTGGTGGACAACATCAAAAAAGGGGCGGGAAAAGAATCGGAGAGGGACTCGAGCCTAAGGGAGGTGCTGCTGCTGGAAGCGGTCTCCCCGACGGCCGCGCAAACCATACTCCAGAACCCGTATGACTTTGGGGTCCCCACCACCCCCATCTGGCTCCCCTCAAAGGAACAATGTGACGAGTCCAACAACACAGGGGTGGTGGTAATCGACTACCAAGAGGTACTCTTACCACTCATCGGCCATACCTGGTGGAAGCCATAGTAGCTGCGCACGTACAGCAGCTGACGGCCCGCACCAACAAACTAAAATGCTACAGGGACATCTTTCACCTCCACGTCGACCCCGGCCCCGTCGACCTGGGAGGAACCGGCCACCTGGTGCAGTGGAAAAGGAACGGAAACCGAACCATAAACTACTACTGTGTGCTGACCCAGCCTGCGTACGACCTGTACGCAGCTGGGCAGCAAGGCACACCGACCATCTCGGTTCTGGCTGGCATCAGTAACGGGGGCAAAAAACTGTACACATCAGTTGAGCTAGAGGTTGGGAGGTGGAGCCAAAAAGGCCCCTGGACAGAAGCGGCAAAACTGAAGGGGGGGGGCCTACCAATCGCCAGGTAGGAAGGTAGGCGACGAAAAGCTGAACAACCCCGGGGTGCAAGCTGCCGCCGCCATCCACAGGGTGGACGGTGGAGGAAGCAGCAAAAAACGCGGTCCGGAACACAGCCGGCCAAGCAGACGTCGGGGGAACGGTCCCCCAAGAAGTCACCAACATCCTCTCCGCCCTCACCCATCAGCTCAAAACCTTCAACGAGGAGCTGCCGACCGGGATACAGAAGCTGCGAGAATCCAACTGGCGGAGGACGAGAAGACTGCTGAACGACACAAAGAACTACTTGTTTGCCTCGGTTCTATGATCGTGGCCCACAAGGAGGACACGGAGGCCATGAGCAAAGAAATACAACGAACTGCCACCGCAATCGAGGTACTTGCTGACGTCCTGGTAAGCACTGGCGAGAG
Source organism: Cymbomonas tetramitiformis (assembly GCA_001247695.2). NCBI lineage: Eukaryota > Viridiplantae > Chlorophyta > Pyramimonadophyceae > Pyramimonadales > Pyramimonadaceae > Cymbomonas > Cymbomonas tetramitiformis. The sequence goes on from LGRX02010599.1 coordinate 9,304, forward strand.
CCAACAAACTGCGCCGATCGGCAAAAGATACCGGGCACCAACCCCACCACGAGCAACAGAAGAGGAACCTCATGCCGGCCAAGTGCCGAGCACGGCAGCCCCGATCCCCACGGGCGAGACCCTTCCCAAAAGAAAGCAAGACCCGGCCGATCAGGTGACTGAGCTGGAGAAGGAAGAGGAGGAGAACCCATCGAAGAAAAAGATAACCAGAGGGGTACTGGCAACAGGAGAGGGACACGGACCAAGAGGCCCAGTCACCAGAACGGTATGCAACCCACCTACCCCCTCTGACAGATATCCTGTTTTACAAAGGGACAAACGAACACACATCTGACGGGCTGCAGGGGGGGACATCACACATGCAACTCAAGCCAGAAAGTACTGATCAGCACCGAAGAGCGGAGGCCCATAGCAGGCGAAGCAACAATAGGAAATCCCGAACCTGATGCTAGCAGGCGTAGGACAACATTAGTTGCAATAACCAATATATTTCTAGCCTGTCTTCCTGCACCTGCTATTGCAGCTCACCCTGTCACCCCCCCAACCTGTGGTACCGAAAACATGCCAGTTCATAACCTGCAATACCCCGCGAATAACACCCACAGCACCGAGTGGAAAGCGAATATTTACAATAACAAAAGCCAGGCACTAACAAGGGATAAAACAACGAATTATTACATACGGCTATGAAATTACCAAACCGCTCAGGATGCACACGATAAAGCGGAGCGCGATGCATACTAATAATGCCAGTATGTTGGACGAGGCCAAGCCCCAATTCACAAACCAGCGGCATGGATGGAACATACACACCACCAACCAACCGGTGGTACAGAGAAGCACACACATTATTCCGTGCACCAGACTACCAGACGATTACTGATGCCCTATACAAGACACCAGCTCATAGAGAATGTTCCGACCGGCGGCAAGAGACATTGCTACCCAGTAAGTTAACCCACAATTACTACAATACAAAGGCGAACCCTACCGAAACCCTAACAATCAAAGACACAAATGACTGAACACAGCCCAATATACCGAGGGGGACAGCAACAAACTTTGGGAAATGGCTCAGGAGGGCGATTAGACACGATACACAAAATATGGGGGCGAACAGCCAACATTCGACCACAAGCGAATTCCCAAAAATGCTCTACGTAAAAACAAAAAAAAAAACGGAAAACACCTTAAAATGCTGAAATATTTTTACACAATGACGGGACAACATGCCAAAAATGGAACCCACGCAGTGATGAATGTTAGGGGCGTTACATTAAGAGGTTTAGGGTAATGTAGCGCTGTAACCATAAACTCGACACCAAGCCAAACTGAACGAAACGGCCCACGGTGGGCACAACACGACATAACCAGGACACTGCAGACCGCCGCACTTGACATAACCCCCCTGCTCCTAATACTAACAGCGACGTTGTCACCAAGGGTGAAGACACAAGGTCATAGGCGGACAGTACACCACAATGAGCACAACACAAATACGCACAACCGCAGACACAGAAGAAAAAGAATCGAAGCAAACAGAGCGGCAAGATGGCACGCCCAGCCACCCCATGGCTACAAAATGCTCAGGCTAATTACCCACATACAACGGAAGACACATGTTTATTAGAACAAGGAAACCGGAAGATGCGGTAACCACCATAAGAGAAGGCACTCCAACAAAAGGCAAGTCACTGATGCGAATGATTAAAAAAGAGTCGAGACACACACCCGACACCGGGCGGCAAGTATGACAGGAGGAGGAGGCCAAAAACTACCCATTCAACACCACCACACAGGGACCGTTCGAAGACGAGGGCCGGCTAAACATGCACCAGGTCATGCATGCCCACACACTTTATGAAGACAACCCAATGCCCCCGCTCATTGTGGCAACGCTGAGGGAAGCCCTTATACCGGAGGACGCCAGCAAGCCGTACACCGCACAGGCACTACAGTTGCTCCAGGATCCCCAAAGATTTCTGCATACCAGTGCGCGATGGTAAGCATTGGAGGGTATTACTGGCTGGCCCGGACAAAATGAACGACAAACTCAAGCTCTAGGTATATGACTCCTCAAATGGCATATGCAACAAGACGCAACACCAGCAGACCGATAACGGAAATGACAAATTGGGCAAAACATTTGACCAAAAACCTCGAAAGGAAGGTGCCAGTAGAACTCATGACCGTAGGGAACCAAGACAGACGAGACCAACACAGCTGTGGAGTTTGGGTCCTACTGGCCATACGAGCGTGGATGCACTACCAAAAAACAAGCCCGGAAGGGCACTGGCCAACCCACTTCAACGAAGCGGTAAGCAAGTGGGGGGCCACAAAACGGCCTTCGCCCGGAGCGTCCGTGGACTCCGAGGACATCGAGTGGACGGGTCCACACCCCTCTCACCCTTTCATGCCGCAGCCCGTCACACGTACGTTCGCCGACGTGATTGGCGCGACGGGCTTCACGGCAGAGGCTCCTGACTCTGAACCGCCTCTGCACATGAACATGATGTCTGCCGCCGCCCAGACCGCTGGCAGCGACGGCTACGCCACCAGCACCGACGACGAGGACGTTGCCCCACCACAGCCTCCACTTAGGCCTGGCTGTGATAGACCTATCCCTGGTTTTGGCCAATCTCTGCTCACCAGCTCTATGGTGTGTGCGATTGCATCTCATTTGTGATGCCACTGCCGCCCCGCTCACCGCCGCAGATTTCGGTCGTGCTGGTGAGGGCGCATGCACGGCTCCACCGGTCGGTGGTGCCGCAACAGGGCTTTCCATTGGTTCCGTGGGACCATCCTTGACCTCCACATCACCTTCAATCGACGATCGAGGTTTGGGTACTCCGGCATTTTCTCCCACGCATGATTCTTTGCAGGGTTTACCACGGCATGCCACTGCTCCACCGTCAAGCTCCACGGTCGGCGGTGTGTTGCCAGACGGACATTGCCGGGGCAACCTTTGGGGACCATCTGATACCCCTGAGCCCTGACTCTTTCATTGACCCCGTGGACTTCTTCGATCACTACTTCTACATCAACGGCTTCGTCACTTTCTCTGACGGATGAACATGCAATAACACAACAATACATTTATCTGCGGCTCTGCAGTGGCACCGGCTCTCCCGGGCACTGTATTAGCGGCTAGTATCTTTGCTTTGCCGTTGCTGCCTAGGGCTCGCCAGCTTTGCAGGTTCTAGATGTGCAGAAGAGCCCCAAGATGGGCTGTGTTTTGGGATTTAGGCAGCTATCAGAATTGCACGGTAGGAGGACTTCTCTGTTGCCCTGCTGTTGCTTTCGGGACCGCCCTGACCTATGAGTACAGGCCCCCGTTAGTGCCGACGTTTATGCCGAAGCCGAGTAGGCATTTGTTCAGTGTTTCTCACACTTAGTTCCGGTCACCACACTAGGTGGTGTGCTGGAAATGACACGGTGGCCACTAAAAGTGTCACTTGTCATTACCTCTAGTAGTCTGGGTGACCGACACACGTAGCCCGAAACCCCGACTCGAGTAGGTATATATTCAGACTTTAACCTATCTAATTCGACTGTTCTTTCCGACCGTTCTCATCCTTAAACTTGTTTTAGGGTTCCGACTTACAGAGTTATTTAATTGCTCTGTGTTATCTCTCTGGCAGAACGTGTACTCAATGTCACGCCGCCCAGGGAGGAACAATATTTCATTCCCCAACGTACCGTAACCGAACAGGTTACTGGAAATTTCGCAGGAGTGGTAGCAGAACATGTTACTGTCGATCCTGAAGCCTAGAGAGTTCTGTTTCCCCAGAAAAATTAACTACTAGGACGTCAACTTTGACACCTACACCTGCAGAGCTAAAGCTGCAAACAATGAATAGTATGATACCATTTTCAATATGAGTTTAACCAAAAAAAATACACATATTTTGACAATTTGTAGACCAGCCATGCCATTTTTTCTTCAAAAAATTGATAACTGTTGGATGTGACACACGGTGTGTCTCTTCCTGTAGTAGGAGTGGTCACCGTCACTGGCAGTCCTAGAACCCTAAGACCTCAACCCTTAAGCAACGGGTCTGAGAGTCCATTGTTGGTCTTTTAAGATATTGCCATCAAATACATGACTGCAACCTGCCTCTCTTGGTTGCTGTAATATATCTACCAGGGTACGTGGGCCCACCTCGCTTCCACTGCGCGGTTAATAACTTTCATGATAACCTGACTTATAACTCAAGTAGGATGTTCCATCGACTTGCCATTAGTACCTCAAGGCCTACCATTCACATTCCAAAAACGTCTTCCGAACAAATAACCCCCAAGTTTGGGTGTCCCTTACGTTATCAAATATTCGTTCTGAAAACGGGAATAAAACTCACACCAATCGGTTTTTGCATTTTCCGTTTCCGCACAAATTCAAGTTACATCAAACTCAATGCATCCATAATAAAATGTTCACATTCCACAGATATCTTTGAACAAATAAACCCAAAGTTTGGGTGTCCCTTCATACGGAACTCTGGCCATATTCATACAAAAGTGCAACGGGCCACATGACAAGCTTTCGTTCACGGTCAATCGCACCAGGTGCATCTCTGTGTCATAGTGCCGTTTGGTGATGTGCTCTACGCCACTTGCACCCGCTCCTGTAGCTAGTGAGCACACGTTGTAGTCGGTGACCAGCCGTCTCGAATTGCGGAGTGATCCAAACTTTGGTCAGGTGTAATCGTACAGTATTTACTGGATTGAAAACTTACCATTAGTCGCACAGTCTACTCTTCATGCCCCGACTGCGTCATTGCTGATCAGCACTGTGCATGTAATAATTCCTTGGCACCGTTAATATGATAGTGAACACGCACCCCTGTTTGCACTTACGAAATCGGTATTTCCCTTTGCTTCCATTTTCTCTATCACTGCAAGAACGTAGTTCAAGTGCTCGGTTTATTTTCATCATACCGTGAGCAGATGTGTACATCATGTAACGAATCTGCTCGTCACAAAAAGAAGATGCTGAACAGTATTCAACCGGTAGTCAATATTACTTGAGATTATCCTGCAGAAACCCCCAAGACATACGCTGAGCGTTAACTGATCATTCACAAAGACAGTCCTGCATGTGCAAAGCAGCAACATAAGTAGGTCGCGCGAGGAGGTCATGCATCTGCGAGTAAAGAAGTAAAGTGCAGTCTTAAGTCTGATACCAAGGTGAACTCTAGACAGAGCACAGTGGAGCAGAACCCTTACCTTGGCACGGAAAGGAACGAAAGACAAGAAGATATGAAGCAAATATTCGGGCTGGTGAAATGGGTGTGCCGGTAACAGTCATATGGCCAACACCTCAGCAGAATAGAGTGTCTTCACACTTGATAACCGGCGAAGGGTCAAGTCAGGTGCGATGTGTTGTGGCAAAGGCAGCCCTTCAGATTCTGAACTACGATTCAAGTCTTGAGATCCCTATTCATTTTTCAGGCGAGCAAGCTTGTGAAATGTATCTGCAAGCAATCATTTCAACAAGACATGTAAAGCTCAGTTTTCAGTACCATCAACGCCGTCATCATCGTCAGCCTCATCATCCTCTCCCACCATCACCTGTGGAACACTGGGCACACATCACATAGATGCTAGTGGAAATTGCCTTCACTGCTCAGCAAGCAGGTGTTATTTAATGGTGCTGATAGAGATGAGGGACGTGGAACATACCGAGGACATATACGACTCCAGGACTTGCTTCGGAAACTCGTCAACAGCGTTTTCTGCCAGCTGATAAAAAGTGCGCTCGCCTTCTGGAGACGTCAAGGTGCCCTTCTGCAAATATCTGAACAGCACAGTTGCGGTCCAGAGTACGTGTGTAAACGATGGATGCTGCCCTTCAGCAGAAGAAACCTAGTTGCGTCACAGAAGCAAGTTCAGCAATCATAAAAAACGGGACGACCCTTCGAGCTAAGTTACCTTTGGGTTAGCATGCGCTTGATCTCATTTTCAGCCTCTCCAAATATCGGGTGCAGTTCGTCTTTCGTGACGCCAAGATTTCGCAAGTGCCCCCAGAGATTATCTGGTGTATTGCAGGAGGCGGCGAACCATCAGTTAATTTCAAGGAGGTTGCCCTCACGTCTTTAGGGTTCGACTGTACATTGCCCTTGCACGAAGATGAGGTGCGCTACCCATCAAAGTTAATGAGAATATGTTCGTAGTCGACGCAGATATTCCTGCCAAAATGAAGACATGTACAATATCCTTCTCGGGCCAAAGTAGCGAAACACTGCCCGTGCCGAGCCTGTGACCTGCTGTCGAAGGACACAACGTGAAGGGAGAATGCTGTTACCTTCCTCAATATATTCTCCTGCCAAGTATGTTAGGCAGACGACCAGTAAAGTGAACGCTTTATGCGTAGCTCCTTCAGGCTGATCAACAAACTGTGTGCGCAAATATGCAGGCACCAGGCTCCGTAGCACAAACAACTTCGGTATCGTAGTGGCTGCGGGTGAACACACGCGGGCTTACAGTGAATACGAAGCAGTGTGTTCATACAAAAACTTGGAATCGTGAGGCAATACATTCAATGAGACATCTAGTCAAAACAAGAGAGTGCACACGTGCTTAGCCCTGGAAACTCACCAGGCGGCTTCTTCTGTCCAGGCTGCACGTACTTCTTTGCTTTCTCGATCTCGCGCAACTCCATCCCAAACAACTTTGGAAACTTTATCTGTGCGTGAAGAATAATATGCGTTGGAAGATTACGGTTGCCCTTCGCATATTTTTCGCCCACAATTTTGGTCAGCTCCTCTCGTTTGACCAGGCCTGCAGTGGCAGTTTGCTTGAAGAGCATGTATCTCATAAGAGTGCTAATTAAGCTGTCCTTCTCCTGTTCACAAAGCGTGCAAGCAACCAAAAACTCCTCGTCAGCGAGGTTATTCATTTTACGACCAAAATAGCTGCATTTGGGCGCTCACATTGCGCGCGTGTGTGCATACACGAGTGCGCACACACTCACATTCACATATGTATGTCAACTGCGGCGTATGCTTGTGCCGTATCACCGCCATGCATCTTGGAGTAAGGTTTCACCTCGGTCGAGATATCGTTGATGGGATGAGTTTCTTCGAACTCTCTGAGACGCGCCTTGTATCTTTTCTCCTACAAAACCACGAGTGTTTTTCAAGCCTAGACTATAATGAACGCATCCACATCCCAGACCGGACAGTAGATTTCAGGCAAACACTTGAGCAAAAAATACGAAAACAATATAACAGCAACAGCCTCGAGTAACATTAAGCGCAAGGATTCGCTTTCGTGCCGAGCCCGAAACTACTTTCCAATCAAATGAATAGTACGATAGTAGAACGTCGTTCGCGCTTGGGTTGTACCACCGTTGCAGAATCCTCTTCTGGAACGTCAGGGTCGGCGTTCCCTGCTTGAGCAGCCTGCTGCACACCTGCAAAAAAACATACGCTGTTTGAAATTCATAGCATTGGCTCCAATCAAGTACCAGCAACTCACAGTTTACATCGTACAAACCGTGCAGCTAGCTGAATACACTCTTGATAACGTTGGACACCTCGTGCTAGATGGTACTACCTTGGGCTGCTGCCACACGCCGACTGGGACCAGCTTCTGCAGGAGTCTCATGAGTTTCTCTGCGACTTGGGCCTGCTTCGTTATCTCTTGACACACGCCGTTTTGTTTTGCCAACGGGTGTCGGCTGCGATTTATCAAAGTGGCAGTCAGCCCTAATGCCACATAATAGATCAAAGGAGCGTACTATGCCCTTACCTCAACTTGAGCTTTGCGCTTCCCACGGTTTTCACGAGCACTCATGACGAAATAGTTAATCGGTACGTCCGTAAAAAAATCAAGTTCTCGTATTCCGTCCAACTTCAGGGGCGTCGCACACAGTACAGGCAGTAGCCCTTTTCAGTTCCCCACGAAATCTGTTCAGCTGGTTGACAGGTTCCACATTCGATTTTATGTTAAGGGTAGGGTGCCGCAAGGTTTCATTTTCAATGTTCAGTGACAAAACTGAATAACTGCCGCGAATCAGAATTTCTTGTTAAGCATATGGTATACTTTGATGCTAATTTTCGTATTCTTATTGGCTATATTACCCCCACATGTGCTATATGCCTAGAAACTAGAGCTCAAGGGCTGTTCGAATCTGTCATCCGATCGTCAATGCGGTCAACGACGTGCGAAAAATGACAATCCGCGCGTCTTGCACCTGCCTCTCTCTCTACTGAAAAACACCGTTGTCGGCTGCAACGAAGTTCCGTGCACTCCTGGCATAAGTTTCCCTGCGTGTACACAGTTTTTTGGTTGAAGAATGGATGATATTGACGCAGAATTTCCCGCGCCTCCTGACCTTTCCAACCCTGCTCTCAACCTAGTCGCATATTCCGTTTTGTGCCCAGCGCGCGATCTCAGCTTGCAAGAAGTTCAAGACCTTATCACCGATGTTTCGAACCGAGACCTCCCACATGACGCCGACCGACGCAAGCTGATGTTCCAGACCATCATCGCGTGGAGAGAGACGGTATTTTTATTCTTGTCCTTGTCCTTGCTTGCCTTCGCTCCTAGCAAGATTCATCCTTGTGTTAAGAGATAGAACTTAAGGTGTTCCACGCAGGTTTCGTTTCTGCATTTTGTTAATTGTTCAGTCCACGCACTGCTTCTACGATCCTCACTCGAGCGCAAACCTGTTTCTTGGTATGATGCGTGCAGAAAGGCAGGGCGCCACATCCTAGCTGGGTGGTGGATAGTGTACGCGCTTTGTGGCCTGCTGAACGCACAACTGCTGGCTACATGGGCTATCGCGCCAAGTAACTTGCACCTATCTAGATTCCTAAAAATGCCGCCTAAGAAAAGTGCCAACCGTGCAGCCAACATGGCTGCGGTCAATGCAGCTCGCTTACAAAGACTTGGGAACACACCACCGGTGATAGATACCTCTAGCGTCGAACAAACCCCCCCCTTAATAGATTCGCGTCCAGTCCCTTGCACTCCTATCTTTTCAATCAGCGAAGCTCTTCAGAATGCCGCCCCCATAGTGCAACATGCTGTGGCCCACGAGCCTGCTTCACCTCCAACACACACAGCAGCTGCATCACCATATCGTACTCCTCGCCCAGCCTCGGCTTCTCCAGCAGTTGGGAAAAGGTTGGCGTCTGGACATTTTCGGAGAGGAATCCCTGTTGGACCTCGCTACACACCTACCAAGGTGAGCACGCATGCCTTTCTCACATCCTGTTGTGTGTTATGTATGCTTTGTCCATAAACTAACTACCTCGTGTTCGCTCTTTCCTATGCAGGACAAAAGCAAGTCTCGGTTTCGAGTGGACCAATTTGCTTTTGAAAAGATGTTGGAAGGTTTAGATGGACAACGTGTCCTAGTAGATCTTGGATGTCTATTGGACTTCTTACAGCACGATGTTAGATGTTCTCGGTGCTTGAAAGGTAGCCAGTCTTTTGTTATGGTTTCGTAATAGTTATCTATTATTACGTGTCAAACTTGTATTACTTGCCTTTTATACTTGAATCTTATCACCTTTCGTTTTCTTGAAATGTAGGGAAACTCCTACCTGTACCATCACAACTGGATACTACCCATGCCCGTCTTGGTATACAAGGACTAGCTTGCAACCTTCACCTTCGGTGCAACTATTGTATAAACAAAGTGGACTTTCCCACTTCCAAGAAGTTAGAGAACAACACTCATCAAAGTGAGGTGAACCTGTTGCACGCCGTTGGCATCCAGAACGCTGGACTGTGCCCAGCAAAGGTAGAAAAGTACCTGACTACTTTGGGCGTGCCATACCAGCTACACCGCACAAACTTGGGTGTGCTTCAAAAGCAAGTGGGCAAGACCATAGAGCAAATGGCAATAGATTCGTGCGCCAAAGCTCTGCAGGAGGAGACTCTCTTGGCCAAAGAGAAGGGTGATATGCAAGAAGGTGTTGTACAGTTGGGTGTCAGTGGAGACGCTGCTTGGCCCAACCGGGGGAGTGGCAGATCCTATGCCTCATTTTGTGGCATGTTTGTCATGATGGGTGCCTTGATGAAAAAGATCATCTCCACCACTATCTTTGATAAGATGTGTATTACTTGTGAACGTGCAGAGGCTAGACAACCGCCATGTGTCCCGCCAGTTCATGATTGTTGGCGTGGAGCCCGAGGCATTAACTGTCAATCCAACATGGAATGGAGGGGCTCGTCGAAGGCAATGGAAGCTGAGGGAGCGGTGATGTGTGTGAAGTCCATTGGGGAGCACACTTTCCACGAGCCTATCATCTCCGACACCCTTCTGGACGTGTCCGTTAGAGTGGCCAAGTTCACCGCGGATGAGGACAGCAACATGATTGCCTCCATCAACGACGTGAATGGTCTGGTGCCGGCCAAGCTCTTGCCCGTGGAGAAGCTCTCTGACCCCAACCACCTCCAGAAGCTGCTCTACAAGGCTTTGGAGGCTTTGCGGAAGGAGAAGAAGTGGGGAGGTAGCACGTTATCGAAGACGGTATTAGAGTACTTCAACAAGCAGTACCGTTACATCATAAGGAGTGTCGCGGTGGTGGAGGACCTTCCTGGGTTTGACACCGCGGAGAAGAAAGTGCAGTGGCTTTCTGGAGCTATCATGAACATCGTGGACCACGCCTTCAACATCGACCCCTCCCACGCGGGTTGCCGACGGTATCGTGCCCCCCTTCCGGACGGCTCTTTCCACCCATGGTGTGGGGTGGAGAGTGCTAAGCCCGATTGGAAGATCCACCTCCCCCACGGCAAATTCTTGGTGAAGGACTCGCCCCCTGGCTACTACGAATCCATCGAGGCGGTGTTCAAGAAGTTTGCGGCCAAGCCCCTCTTGATGAAGCAGCTCCACTCCACCGACACCAACTCGAATGAGAGCGTCAATGGCATGGTGGTGAAGGGCTTCCTCCCGTGCGGCAAGGCTCAGCAGAACGGCCAGTCTGGGGTTTACGCCTGGGCTTGCTGTCACACTATCTGCTCCAAGAACGAGGGGCCGGCCTACCGCCAGGAGCTGTGTAGTCGGCTAGGGCTCCCTACCACGGATGCCATGGTTCGTCTTGATGGGCGGTTGGGTGAGAAGAGGAAGGCGGCACGTGAGACCCGGGGCACTCACAAGGGAAAGGCTGCCAGGTTGAGGAAGAGGCTGCATAAGGCCGACCGTAATGCCTTGCCTAATTTGATTTTCGTTTTTATTGCATTTTTAGACACCTAAAACATCATTCTAAGCGTGGGTTATCATCCCATAGCCGTCTATAGGTTTTATCACATAGAAAAAAAAATAAACAAGTGTAACTTTCCTTACCAGTTTTTCGGCCTAAGTACGGACTAAAGCCGACATTGTAAACCCGAAATATTGAAAATTTTAGAATGTCGATTTTTTTTCGGGGTTAATCCCCCCCTAAGGTCCAACTTTGTAAGTCATCATATCCTCAAATTCGCACTCCCCAATTTATTATGATTTTTGCAAATAAATGGGGTAAAAAGCCCCCAAAAAGGCGGCACCCTACCCTTAATGTTTGAATTTTTAGGGGAGAGTGACACACGACAGGCTTCCAATCGATACAATACAATTCAAATCTGAAATCGAATCGAGATGAGTAATTCGCACGACATTTTTTATTTTTGATTTTTAGACCACGCAGTTTTGGGCATTTTTTATTTATATTTATATTTATTTTATTTAAATTTATTATCATGGATCATGGATCATCAGATCTCAGATCGGCAGCGGCACTTCAGCAGCCAGGCCAGCCAGCAGCCACCCGCGATCCCGCGCACCCCGATACGCGATACCCGATCGGGCTATCGCTATCGTTCCTACTTGGCGATCCTTACTATATCAACGATCAATATTAAAAGAAGCATCGAATATGTTTTAAAATCTGTATACAATGTAAGCGATTACCGACGTTCATCGATTGTCAAGAATCCCAAAAACACGAATCGTGATCGCTCGATCATAAGTTCATAAACGATTACGATTAATTCTTTATGATATTTGGGGGCTTGATAGGGTTGTCTTTGTGTATGTGTATGACTATGACTGTATCGTGTGTCACCGTTCCACTGTATGCGCTAGCGCTATCGTATCACGTATGAACAATGAACTTGAAGGTATCCTGCGCTCGGCTGGTATGTCGATGTCGTGAGAACGAACGAGTGAAAACTACAAAACCGCCTGCTTGAGCTCGAATCAGTGGACCGCTCGGCTGCTGTTCCTTCACAAACGAAAGGTAGGAACGTAGGAACCTGTTCCTAGGGTGTGAACATTAAAAAGTTGCGGAGGAAATGCGTATTGGCGCTGCACGCTGCATTTTTTGCGGAGTGAATCATTATCTCTAAATCATATATTTGGCGTGTCCCGACTTACGCCCAATGTTGACAAGACGGAATGCCAAGAGCTTAGGGGTACGTTGTGACTTTATTATCCCAGCATGCGCTGTCGTTTTAGCAAACTGCTTAATGTGTTCTCACTGCCACTCTTTCTCCCTGCGTCCTATCACCTCGCCAGGGTAAGTCTGCAAAACGGGATCGATTTTCCCTCCTTCATTTGGACGAAGGTGAAGACTATGTGCAGGACTGGGTGGCATATGGAACGCTCCCCCCCAACGTTAAATTTGACGCCTGGGCGCAAGGACAGCGGTGTAAAGGGCGACTTCGTCTTCTTTCTCGCTCCATCGTTTTCGATGCCGACGAGATCAATATCCCAATTTTGAAATTTCCTTTTGACAGGATAAAACAGTTGGTCGAGCACGGATTGGATGACGCTGGTTTCAATCTCACAACAACCACGTTTGTAAAGATGAAGGAGAGGGCACTCGATGCCCCCTATGTGTTTGATCGGTCACAGGAAACCACGTGGCGCTTCGTCCTCGCCTATGCCCCTCTCACGCAGTGCCTTACGCCTGCACGCGAGCTTCACCGCATCTCCAAACTTGACTACACAGAGCGAGACGCAGTGCTCAAGAGGTCGCAACAAGCTCTGGAAGACTCATTCCACTTTGATACGAGTCGCCTTCAAGACTTGAGTGAGAAGATCCTGCAAAACTTTTCAGCGGCGCAAGTAACGCCGCTAGTTCGCGAACCCGGTCGTTTTGTCGTGTCTTCCACGAGAGTATATTTCCAGCCCATCCATAACATTGGGGCCGACAGCCCTGTCAGGAACTGGCAGTTGGCAACAATCCTCGCAGTTACGCGTAGACGTCACTCCTTGCAGCCAATAGGACTGGAAATCTTCTTTCTTGACCGCTCATCCGCTTCCGAGGATGGATCGTCCGTGATGTTTATTTTTCGCTCAGAGCGCGACCGGGAAACGGCGATCAGGGCCTTGCTCGAACAGCCTGGGTTAGGCAGTTCGACAGGAGTTCGAGTTTCCGCCGCGGTGGCCGGATCTCTCCTTGAGGCGGAAGGGTCCTGGCTTGGCAAGGTCATTTTCTCAACCCTTGCCGCCTTTCTTGCGGATTTTCCCACGCCGTGTGCATACTTTTCCTTAGCGTCATTTCCACTGACAGCAGGAGTGCTATCGCGCAGGTGACTGCTGCCTGGCAGAGCGGCGTGATCTCAAATTTCGACTACTTGCTCTACCTCAATCTCGCCGCCGGGCGAAGCTTCAACGATCTAACGCAATGGCCTGTAGTGCCTTGGGTTTTGGCAGACTACACGAGCGCCAGTCTAGATCTGTCATCCCCTACCAGCTTCCGCGATCTCTCTAAGCCAGTTGGGGCACTCAACGCTCAGCGCCTTCAACACTTCCGCGCGAGAATGGAACAGATGCACGGCACCGGCGAGCCGCCGTTCCTGTACGGGACGCACTACAGTACCCCAGGATATGTGCTATACTGGTCCGTTCGGTCTTCTCCCGGCCATATGCTGCGACTGCAGAACGGCCGCTTTGACGCACCTGATCGCCTGTTCCACTCGGTGAGCGACTCGTGGGACAGTGTCAATACTAACCCAGCAGATGTTAAGGAGCTCATCCCGGAATTCTTCTCAACGGATGATGCATTCCTCGTTAATCGTAATGCGTTGCCGCTTGGTACCAAGCAGAGCGGGGAGGCCGTGCAAGACGTCGTTCTCCCACGTTGGGCCACCTCCCCTGCGGTATGTCATGCTTCCCCTTGCGCTGGGCCACCTCCCCGGAGGTATGCCTTGTCCAACGGAACGGAATGGTGGCCTGTTGCGAGAGAGGGCATCCTTGCTCGTGCAGATCGATCTTTCAGTGACACACTTGCAAATCTTTCCCCTGAAAGCCCTTGTGAAAGCGGCGTCCTTGCTTTGCTGTACTTTTCGGCCACTCGGCGCAGCAGCGCAAGGGTTAGCGGGATCCGCGCCGTGACAGGACTTCTTGATGAAGCACCGCGCGGCTCTGGAGAGCGACTATGTCTCCTCGCATCTCCACCATTGGCTGGATCTCATTTTCGGGTACAAGCAGCGAGGCGATGCCGCAGACAAAGCGGACAACATTTTCCACCCATTGACCTATGAGGTGAGAGCAAAGCTGCGGATGCGGGGTTGACTCTTTCGCTTTCTCCGCGTGGTTGTATTCGCTTCCACGACGGTGACTGTGTCGAGCATCGGCTGGACGAAGCGCGGCGCCGCTTGTTAGCCGGCCGTCCAGACGCTACTTTGACAGGAAAGGTTGAGGTGACCGGTGAGGGATTCACAGAGGCAGCCTCCCAGCTCGCATGCTCACGGCGTTCCGCTGCGCGCACATCTCAATGCCGCCAGCAGACATTTTCGCACACGCGCTGACAGGTGTCGCCGGCTCAGGGGCTGACGGCTGCTGCCCCGCGGGTTGCAGGGCGCCGTGGACATCAACTCCATCCAGGACCCGGGAGAGCGCGCCGGGCTGGAAATGCAGATCAACGAGTTCGGCCAAACCCCTCGGCAGCTCTTCCACAAACCCCACCCCGTGCGCCACTGCAGCAACCAGTACTCTGGCGTGGAGCAGTCCTCCGGAAACGCCCTTGCAGTGGCGCTCATGCAGACCATCATCGCCGTCACTGCGACCTCCGCCGGAACCTCTCCACACTCCCCACACTCCCCGGCTCGCGCCGCCACGTCCCCCGGCGGCACCTCCCTAGACCTGCCGGTGAGCCCACCTGTGCGAGGGCCACACGACCCTGGCCTCCCCGTGCAGGTCGACGACGGCAACCCCTTCCTGCCTGCGGTGCAAAAGCTGCCCTTCCAAGCGCGGGTGCTGGAGCCGGAGTATGAGTTCGGCTCGAGGAATGGCCGCCCCGGGGAGGCAGCCAGCAGGAGCCCTAAAGCAGTAGACATGGATGCCAGGTGAGTGGCCCTCGTTACTGCCCTAAAGCATTAGAAGTGGATGCTAGGTGAGTGGCCCTCGTTACTGCCCTAAAGCACTAGAAATGGATGCTAGGTGAGTGGCCCTCGTTACTGCCCTAAAGCA
>LGRX02010601.1:0-24307 GCA_001247695.2 Cymbomonas tetramitiformis
TCACGGTGGACGCCTGCGTGGCGGAGTCCCGGGCGAACGCCTACTGCTACCTGAGCTGGAGCAAGGCGGAGGATGCGCGGGTCCAGAGGTTCGACGGCCACAACGCTTGGGGCAACCTGCCCTTCAGCATCATCGTGGCCATCATCAAGAACTTCCTGAAGTGCAAGAGGCGACAGCAGTGGGGCACAGCGGCGTGCTTCCTCGTGCCGGTGTGGCCGGGGAACGAGGGCTGGGAGCTCGTGAGGAGCCTGCCCGGAGTGTTCAAGGTGGTGCGCGAGTGGGCGCAGGGCACACACCTGTTCACTGCCCCCGACCTGCGAGGGCACGGCAGGACCGCCTGGGGGCCCACCAGGTGGCCCGGGGTTGTTGTGCGGGTGGGGCCGGAGCCGGTGGCCCTCCCTGACTGGGCGTGAGGGTTGGGCAGAGGAGCTGACGCAGGAGTTGCAGCGCGAGACGGAGCGCTGCAAGGCAGAGGCCCTGGCACCAGAGACGAGGAGGTGCTACGGCACGGGGGTGCGGGCCTTCGTCACCTTTTGCATTGCCTTCGCCTGCATGGGGTGCCTGGACCCCCTCCTGCCAGCCACGGACGCCTCGCTGTGCATGTTCATCACCTTCTCCAGCTGGTTCGTGCAGCCCGACACCATCAAGAACTACCTGGCAAGGGTTCGGCAGCTGCACCTACAACGAGGACACGAGTGGGTGCCGGTGGCAGCCAGGCACGCGGTGGCGGCCACCCTCAAGGGGGTGAAGCGGTGCTGGGGGAGGCCTCCCAAGCCGGTCATGCCACTCATATTGGCGGACTTGGCTAAGATGGCGCTCCTCATTTCCACGCACGACCTCGGGCAGGAGTCCTTGTGGGTGGCCATCCTCGTGGGCTTCTTCGGTTTGTTCCGCAAGGACAACCTCACCACGGGTAAGACGGGTGCGTGGAACACGCGGGGTGCGCTTGTGAGAGACGACATCCTGTTCCAGGACGACATGACAGTGGTGTGGGTCAGGGTGCGCCACATCAAGACGATTCAGTGCGGAGAGCGGCAGCACTGGGTGCCGCTTCAGGCGGTGCCGGGGTCGCTCCTGTGCCCAGTGCGGGCGCTCACGCGCCTCATGGCGCGCACGGCGGGGCGGCCAGGGGACTCGGCCCTCTTCGTCATGGAGAAGACGGCGGGCAGACGGGCCTCGGTGGTGCCCATGACCCACGATGCCCTGGTGGCGGGCATCAAGGCCCTGGCGGAGTGTGTGGTGCCCGGCATAGCTGAACCCGGCCAGCTATGCCGGGCATTCCTTGCGGAGGGGCGGGGCCACGGCGGCCATGAGCTTGGACGTGAACAGCCTGCACATCAAGATGCAAGGAGATTGGAAGAGCGACTGCTTCGAGCGCTACTGCGAGCTGGACACCGAGCAGAAGCTCGTCCTTCCCGGAGCCATGGCAGAGGCCGCGGCAGCACTGCTCTAGACAGGTGATTCACTCGTGCACTCGGCCCTCCCATGCCTCCGATTGGGTGAGTGTGCCTAGGGCCCTTGAGAGAACCCCAGGCTCTGTCAGGAGAGCCCCTGCTAGGTGCAGGATTGGGTGGAGGCTGCTGCTGAGGAAGCTTCTGCGCGCCTGAGAGGAAGCTACTATCCGTTGCCGTGAGCCAGAGAGGCGCAGCCAGAGAGGCTTAGGCACGGAACTAGCCGCGCAGCTTCGAAGCAGCAGCCTGCTCCCTGACAGACTGTGAGACTCTCATCCAGCCAAAGACTCGGGAGTAATGGAGACAGATGGAGAAGAGCTCGCCAGAGAGGCAGAGCAGGAGAAGCCAGAGAGGCTAAGAGAAGACTCGCCAGAGAGGCTAGAGCACCGAGAAGAGAAAGCTTGCCAGAGAGGCCGTAGCTTGAGAAGAGAAGAGAGGAATAAGACTTGCTAGACTAAATGTAATCTATAATGAAAACTAGCAAGCATCCATTCCTGCTCGTGCTTGCAGTATTGTTGCTTGTGTGCACTCTGCTTGCATTTCGGTTCATGAATAACTCACAATTTTCGCTCGCGATAATTTCGGTTATTCAAAAACTGAGAAATCGAGCAGGCGCGACTTTTGTCGCCCGGGAGAGGGCCCGATCGGGAATACGACACATTCTGAGTGGCGTCCCGATCGGGGTGTCACGGGGGTGACACCGTCCGCAAGGGAGTATCAATTGCGGACGCCACAACGGGGAGTCAGTTTCCACACTTCCGAATCCCGAAAGCCCCTGCTTTCTGCTCTGAAGTTTGTAAAACCCTCCCTCCCATCCCTGCTGAGAGGAAGCTACTATCCGTTGCCGTTAGCCAGAGAGGCACAGCCAGAGAGGCTTAGGCACGGAACTAGCCGCGCAGCTTCGTAGCAGCAGCCTGCTCCCTGACAGACTGTGAGACACTCATCCAGCCAAAGACTCGGGAGTAATGGAGACAGATGGAGAAGAGCTCGCCAGAGAGGCAGGGCAAGAGAAGCCAGAGAGGCTAAGAGAAGACTCGCCAAAGAGGCTAGAGCCCCGAGAAGAGAAAGCTTGCCAGAGAGGCCGTAGCTTGAGAAGAGAAGAGAGGAATAAGACTTGCTAGACTAAATGTAATCTATAATGAAAACTAGCAAGCATCCATTCCTGCTCGTGCTTGCAGTATTGTTGCTTGTGTGCACTCTGCTTGCATTTCGGTTCATGAATAACTCACAATTTTCGCTCGCGATAATTTCGGTTATTCAAAAACTGAGAAATCGAGCAGGCGCGACTTTTGTCGCCCGGGAGAGGGCCCGATCGGGAATACGACACACCTTGGGTGGCGTCCTGATCGGGGTGTCACGGGGGTGACACCGTCCGCAAGGGAGTATCAGTTGCGGACGCCACAACGGAGAGTCGGTTTCCACACTTCCGAATCCCGAAAGCCCCTGCTTTCTGCTCTGAAGTTTGTAAAACCCTCCCTCCCATCCTTGCTGACTCCGTTGGTTGTGGTTTGGGGGAAGGGTCTAGGTGGAGGCTGCTGCTGAGGAAGCTTCTGCGCTCCTGAGAGGAAGCTACTATCCATTGCCGTGAGCCAGAGAGGCACAACCAGAGAGGCTTAGGCACGGAACTAGCCGCGCGGCTTCGAAGCAGCAGCCTGCTCCCTGACAGACTGTGAGACACTCATCCAGCCAGAGACTCGGGAGTAATGGAGACAGATGGAGAAGAGCTCGCCAGAGAGGCAGGGCAAGAGAAGCCAGAGAGGCTAAGAGAAGACTCGCCAAAGAGGCTAGAGCCCCGAGAAGAGAAAGCTTGCCAGAGAGGCCGTAGCTTGAGAAGAGAAGAGAGGAATAAGACTTGCTAGACTAAATGTAATCTATGATAAAAACTAGCAAGCATCCATTCCTGCTCGTGCTTGCAGTATTGTTGCTTGTGTGCACTTTGCTTGCATTTCGGTTCATGAATAACCGCGCGAGTTGCAGGCTGTAGTGCACGCCAGTCAATACCGCGCGAGCTGCAGGCTGTAGTGCACGCCAGTCAATGCCGCGCGAGCTGCATGCTGTAGTGCACGCCAGTCAATGCCGCGCGAGCTGCAGGCGAAATACCGCTGCAGCCAGCGTAAAAGAGGCTCGAAGCACCAAACCTGGTCGTAATTTCTACATGAGCTTGCAAATGTAATGACCACCAATGGCCCTGCACTGAGCTGCAGTACAGAAAGGCATGCAGTAAATAATTGCCGGGCTGGCGAACAAAGGTTGGAAGGCATTGTGCCAGGCTCATTACCGCGCGAGCCGGCAGTCAGTACACGCCGCTCAATACCGCGCGAGCCGCAGTCGAGTGCACGCCAGTCAATGCCGCGCGAGCCGCGGGTCAGGTGCACGCCAGTCAATGCCGCGCGTGAGCCGGCAGCCGTAGTGCACGCCAGTCAATACCGCGCGAGCTGCAGGTTGCGGTGCACGCCAGTCGATATCGCGCGAGCCGCAGGCTGTAGTGCACGCCATTTGATGCCGCGCGAGCTGCAGGCTCTCCACGTTTGCTGTCTCAAAGAAACGAACGCATCGATCCAACGCTGGCGCCGCCGCGTCGCCCTTCTTTTCCACTCCACCGCTCATCGCTAGCATACGCGTCACCAGTCTCAGGTCCCCGTACACCGTCTTAATCTCCGCCTCCGATCCGCTGTTTACTGCGTTAATTACTGCTGCCATTGCTTTCAAAATTCTACGAGAACTTGTTTGAATTTTTGAAACTTTTGGAATTGGTAGACTCGGAGCCCGAAGTTCTCGCAGAATGAAGTGAAGTGAACTGTCGCAGCTTATTTCAAAAGCTCCGAAAGTCTCTTCATCTTCACGGGCTCCGCCCAAGCGTCACAAGCCTTGCAAAGTGCACATCTGTGTTGCATGCTCCGCATGAACACATATCTCGCTCAACCAATCAGAAAGCACCTCTGTGTTCCGGCTCTGCCTGAACACAGATCTGACTCGACTGTCACGGCTCCCCCGTGACACCGTAGCCAATCAGAACACAGAGAAGTCGACCCCGCGGATTCCTCGGCTCTGCCTTGAGAAATCCTCGGGAGAAAATCCGCAAAAAATTCACATGTCCTCGTCGAGCCTCGGGCTCATTTTTTGCAAGCAGAAATTTTCTCCCCCGTACTTCCAAAATAATTTAGAAATAAATTTCTCAATTATTTACACTAGTGCACGCCATTTGATGCCGCGCGAGCTGCAGGTTGTAGTGCACGCCAGTCAATACCGCGCGAGCTGCAGGCTGTAGTGCACGCCAGTCAATACCGCGCGAGCTGAAGGCTGTAGTGCACGCCAGTCAATACCGCGCGAGCTGCAGGCTGTAGTGCACGCCAGTCAATGCCGCGCGAGCTGCAGGCTGTAGTGCACGCCAGTCAATACCGCGCGAGCTGCAGGCTGTAGTGCACGCCATTTGATGCCGCGCGAGCTGCAGGCTGTAGCGTGCGCCAGTCAATGCTTGCGAGCCCCATGTTCACGTACTATGCGCCAGCCCATCTTTGTGTCTCGAGTCATTCTCTTCATTCGCATTGTTCATTGTCATTAGTATTTGGCACTCGCCTGGATCACTTTTGGCACTCGTGACCGCTGGACGCAGTTTGAGGGAGACATGATGCCATTCCTCTGGCCTTCGGACACAGAGCTCCGGATTGGGCTTGCAGCACTCTCATGTCACACCCGAGCAATCTCATCTCACATTTGATCAAAATCTTTAAGCAGCATTTTTCCCTGCAACATCGCCCAACTCTTCAGCAAGAAGGTAGCAAGAGAGCAGTTAGAATCCGACGCGGAAGAGGCTTACATTAAGGAAGAGGCTTGCATTAAGGAAGTGGCTTACATTAAGGAAGTGGCTTACATTAAGGAAGAGGCTTGCGTATTAAGAGAGAGGCTTACATTAAGGAAGAGGCTTACATTAAGGAAGAGGCTTACATTAAGGAAGAGGCTAACATTAAGCAAGAGGCTTGCATTAAGGAAGAGGCTTACATTAAGGAAGAGGCTTACATTAAGGATTAAGGAAGTGGCTTACATTAAGGAAGAGGTGTACATTAAGGAAGAGGCTTGCATTAAGGAAGAGGCTTGCATTAAGGAAGAGGCTTCCATTAAGGAAGTGGCTTACATTAAGGAAAGGCTTACATTAAGGAAGTGGCTTACATTAAGGAAGAGGCTTACATTAAGGAAGAAGCTTGCATTAAGGAAGAGGCTTACATTAAGGAAGAAGCTTGCATTAAGGATTAAGGAAGTGGTTTACATTAAGGAAGAGGCGTACATTAAGGAAGAGGCTTGCATTAAGGAAGAGGCCCATTAAGGAAGTGGCTTACATTAAGGAAGTGCCTTACATTAAGGAAGTGGCTTACATTAAGGAAGAGGCGTATATTAAGGAAGAGGCTTGCATAAGGAAGTGGCTTCCATTAAGGAAGAGGCTTAAGGAAGTGGCTTACATTAAGGAAGAGGCTTACATTAAGGAAGAGGCTTACATTAAGGAAGAGGCTTACATTAAGGAAGTGGCGTACATTAAGGAAGAAGCTTGCATTGAGTTTGATGCGGTGTTGGGAAGAGATTGTATCAGACTCCGCGTGTGGTGCTCGAGGGCCTGCCGAGTCCGGCGCATACGTTGCGCACCCACCCCATCCCACTCCGTCGCATCAGCACCTTGGAGGCAGTAGCACTGTTGGTGCGTAAACGCCTGTGAAATATTTCGGAATGCGCGCCCTGTGAGGACTTCGTTACATGCAAGTGCAGTGGTTGGCAGTGCGCCGTGCAAGCGCAGTGGTGGGCAGTGCGCCGTGCAAGCGCAGTGGTGGGCAGTGAGCCGTGCAAGTGCAGTGGTGGGCAGTGTGCCGGCCATGCCCCAGGGAAGCAGGTGGACACATTAGTATCCCCAGGGACCCAGAAACCTGGGACACCGGGCCTTGTGCAGCAGGTGTATAGAAGCCGCACCGGAAAATGCTCCATCCCTCAATTGCTTACTCCTCAATGTGCATCTGGGCTTTGTTGGATCCGCAGGTGAAGGAGATGGGCGAGGAGCCTGAGTCATACGCACCTTTGCTAAAGTACTTGAGGATTGCCGAGACAGCATATCGGCAACAGGTGACCAAGTTTTCTGAAAAAGATAGAACTACCGACTTGGTTGGTATATATGGTATATATGTGTGTGGCCTATCCTTGGACTGGTTCCTTTGGCGACATGTAGCCGCAGAAGATCGGTTGCACTATGATTGCACCCACGCCGGGGATCAAAGGATTCAGCACACACTTCGGGGCACTTATCCGGATTCACTAGTGGAGAACGGGCCCCCCTACGCCTCACCGGGCCACTTGAGCGCCTCTGTGACCGCACCGCCTGCGCACTGAAGCTGTGCCTTTGCCGGTACACCTCCAGCCCCCACACTGCCCGAGCCATCTCCCTGCCAACAAGCCTACACTCGGAATCACCACCCCATCACTCCCCGCCTGCCCCAAAGCCTGGTCTCAAGAGAGCCTATCCACCCACAACATGCCCAGTGTTCCAAAGGGTCGTCCCAAGGGGCCGAGAGTGATAGACCGAATTGCTTCCGTCTGACCTTGCGCGCCCGCCACCAAACTGCGCTTGCAACCCCCTCCCGCCAACTCCAACTGTATGGGACTGAAGCCCATGTGTTGGACATCCTGCGAGTAAGCTGTAGGCTTGAGTATAAACGCGCTCCGCACTTGCACTGCAACTGTTGTTCTGCTTTGTTCCTACTTGGGATCCCATCCCCACATATGCCTGTGTGTCCCAAGCCCTCCTGGTGGCCAATAGCTCACCAACTGATCGTTGCCGACAACTGTTCATCACTGTTAGTTCCGGCACGGCCAGTAACCTCTCCACGTGGGCAGGGAAGCTGATGACGAGATGCCGCATGCCGCCGCGGCCTGTTGTAAGTGGACGTCGCTCTGCCAGATCGCGCGTCGGATTATCACAGAAGTCTAAGTTAGAATCCGGACTAGTTCGCCCCGGGCTTTGAGGGGCCCGGCATGTGTCAACTCCACCCGCCACCCTTCCACCTGCACCTCAATCAACACCCTCCCCACCATCTCCCTCCGTACCAACAGCCCCCTCAAGAAGCTGAGCCACCTGAGCCTTGGTGGTACCCAGTCCCTGACTCTCCGTCGCCCGAAGATTCTCCTCCTCTCTTGCCGCACATCTTGCATACTCAAGAGCCGTGATGCCATCTTTTCTTCCTCGCCTGCCCCACCGGAAGCCTGCCCAGACTGCCTATGTCACTGCTTTCCACACCCCTGTGTCCTCCCATCATGTCCCTCCTGCGTAGCATATTCCGTCCCCTCAATCGCATTCTCCCAAGCCCGGTCTATCAGCGCTAACCTATTCCACCTCCTCCCGTCGAGCCCCCTTCCCACGATCAGGGTTGCGGTCCATGCCTCCCCTCACACCCTCTCCACCCGCTTTGCGCCAACCACCACGGGTTGGGCATTGCCCTTGGGCCCGTTGGATAATCAGCCCGGCGACCCTCACTGCCCTCGCATGCTGACCGGGGTCCAGGCATCCAGTATTGTCACGTCTGGATAATGGTGTGGCGAGCAAGTTAGATAGCCCGCAAAGTCATCGTGCAATGCCGACGCCAACGGGTAAGCAGACTTGGCCACTTCGAAGAGGACCCTCTGCAGCTTGCGGTGAATGAAAGAGTGCCAGATTTCCCCACCGGCCCCCATTCCACCCCCCTGCATGTCAACAAGTGGGTCCCCGTGAGATCAAGCAGCCCCCGCGATCAGTTTCAGGGCGCTCCCCCGCTTGGCCAAGGAGGGGCTGGCCCCTTGCAAAGAATTCACATACGGCAAGTCGCTCTCAGCCGCAAGATCCTTGGCTCGCACCGTCACCTCCGGAAAGAACTCCCGCATGTCCTCCCAGACTTGCGCAAACCCTCCTGGCCAGGCCGCGCTGCTCACCCTTGCCGCCTTGGTCAGGCCTATCTCGTGCAAGAGCAACGCAAGTTCACAGGAATCCCAGGCCAACCTGCCTCCAGGCAGCAGATCCCGCTGCGCCTCCTGCATCCTCCTTTCATGCACCTCCGCCGCCTCCCGCATCATCTCTCGTGGGGCATCCCGTAGTCAGAAACCCAGCCTCGGGTGGGCACAGAAGCGAAGCAGCAGGCTATGCCGATCTTGACCTGACAGACACCCAACCTACGTCAAGTGCACACCCCTCTTCTAACCTGTAAAATAAGCGCCTACTTTTTCCAAACCTTCCCTTTAGAGCAAAGCCGGGCCCATGCCCAAGGTATCATATACAGGTGTCCGGTGATACTTAAACGCCTAGGATATTCGAGTTCTGCTAGGGTTTCCTTGGTCATCGGTTTATCAACAAGGAAGGGCGGCAGAAAGGTGCTGAAGTCAGTCAATCCGAGTCACGTGTCAGTGTGCAGATATCTTGTGTGTGGAAGCCCTTAATTGTTCCCTCCCTTTCCTCCCGCACTCACCCGTCCCTTCCCGCCAGGCTCTCCCTCAGCTCTCTCCCCTTCACCTGAATGGCACTTCCAATAGGCACTCCCCACGCGGCCCGTGCAAGTGAGCACAAGAAGTCCCCCGGGTCGGAAAGATTCCGTCTATCGATGAGCACAATTGTAGTCCATGTGATACCTTTCTGGCGGGTACTGCCTCTTAGGAGCAAGTCGCTTCTCTGCAATTGCTGCAAGGAGAGGCAGAGGGTGGTGAGATCCACACTTGTATCTTCCCTTGATTTTTGCGGCGAGCACTTTGGTGCCCGCATTTATTTAGTCCTTTCCCATCAGATGTCCGTGCCAGCGGTGGTCGACACATTTCTGGGGTGCGCAGAACAGTTAGGGTAAACCTTGGTGACCCTGCGGGGACTCGGCCTTGCGGAGACTTCACTGCAGCTGGGTTTCCCCTCTGATTTTAATTTGCCTTGCATGGGCTTCGAGCACCGACACGGATATTTCCATAATGGACCTGCAGTGCAAAGCTGGATGAGCTCCCAGCTACCCCACACTTTCCTTTTAACTAGGATGTGTGTGGTATTTTGTCACGGCCCCTTCCTGCTCTTGAATGCTTCTCATTTTCACTTAAATGGTGGTGAGCTGGGTTTTGTCGACGGGCCTCGTGACGTTCAGTGTATGGATAATGGTACTAATGCTAAGAGCAGAGGGTGTGTGAACAAATAGTGCGCAACATGTGGCCCCATCAAACCAGGACAAGAATCTGTGCAAAGGTTCTTCAGATCTGCGAATGTGAATATGAGGCAATGAATCTCGTTTTAATGGCAGTGAGGTCACAAGGGTTCGCTTGATAACTTTGAGGCCACGAGGGATATGTTGATGGCTTTGATCGTGCTTTCTCAGAGGAATTATAATTGGTGCGCATGTGGCATGTGCAGGTTGGTGCTGATCGCATTTCGCAGCATTCTGACGACGATGCGTGGGAGATATGATCTTCCAACACTTTGGAATTTCTGTAACTGGCGCTCTCATCTGGGAATTTTCGTAACTGGCGCTCTCATCTGGGAACAGTTGTACGCGAGATGTTTTGCAAATCCGGACTGCGTGTCCGATAAGTTGATTAGCCTTGAATCATTTGATAGGATCTTAGATATATTTCATGTAGCCAAAGGAGTAACGGATGCCCCTTCTTTCTGACGAGCTGTGTTGCCTGCACATTCTGCAACGGTCCTCTAACAGTAGTTTTGAAATTCTTGCGGTGCACCCCTAGTATACCTTAGCGAAACGTGCAGGGGGAAGGGGGATACTGTAGCATCTACCGCATATGTCCAAATGTGATGCTGCCCCATCCCATATGGCCGTCAGGCGAGTTTCCATTGAGGGATCGTCTGCATATGATCTGAACGAAAGAGTGGCGTGATGATTAGGAAATTCGAATATCATGTTGAACCCTTTGTGACGAACCATTTGGTGTAAAGTCTTGGAGGAAGAACGGGGCGCGATGCCCCTTGAAAAAGATTACAATGGTCGTGGTTGCCCGCCGGAAACCTTCGACCCACGCCGAAGTACGGTATAGTCGGTCATGAGAGCCGAAGACCTTTCTGCTGCTATATCTGTGCATGCCATGAAATGGGCTTTCCCCACACATGCATACACCTTCTCGTTTTAGCATCGATATATGCACACACACACACACACCACACCGAATACCGATACTCCAAAAACAACATATCCCGTACCAATGTACGAATATGCCACCATTGTACATCAGGAGGCATCCGGGATCGCAAATACCGTGATAAAGACACGCCGTACTAACGTGCTGCGATACGAGGGCCCGTCAGAGTCATGGAATAAGGCATATGTTGTATGATAAATATAATGACGCACCATGAACACCACAACCGCCAGTCTGCTGTCGTGCGACGCAGGATATGCACAAAGATACGCCGTATCCGTGATGCGTCCCCGCCCGCGCCTCGAATTATCCGGCTTCTCGTATCGCATGATCAGATGATGATATCATAATAGACGATTAAACGACCGGATCAGACAATTAGGCTGATTTTAAGGCTGTTTTCCAGAATGATTTCAGATCCGATCGACAACCTTGAGTACGGGGATTTCGATGCGCTATTGCGCTTCGATGCGTTAACGAGGCGTCGTTGACTCCTAGGGGGGATCTCGCTTCCCACACCCCCGTAGCATCGTGTCACCTTAAGCATGCATTTTTCTAAATCCTAGATAAGGGGATCGGAACGCCCCTAGGTGGCTGAGCCCCTCCCCGCCTACCGTACTCACACGGTGTCCGGAATTAATCCCCCCCCCTCCCCAAATCGGGCATTCTGACACCCCTAGGTCCTATTGGTGAAAGCTACAGAGCCGCGACCGGACACTACACTACTGTATTGACAATGCTCTCCACAGATTCAGCATAACCTAATGATCGGTATATTGTGTAGATTCAGCTGGGACCTGGGACGCTGGGCGCCCGGGACAATACAGTTCTTGTATCCTGGACTTCCTCGCCGCGCATGTCGATTTCAACGAGGAATTTGGCCGCGCGCGTCTCGTTGCATCATGGGCGCAGAGTCCTTGTAGAAATATTACGCAATGCATCGAAGCCTACCGAACACGACGTCGAGTGGCTGACGATTGCCGATTTCTGCAACGAGGAACGAGGAACGAGGACCAAACTACGAGACACCTCTAGAGGCGTCTCGCAGTTCGAGTTTTGTCCTCGTCCTCGTTACCAATTTTCTAATATAAATACAAAATCAGACAGAGATATAAAATCAGACAATCAGATGAGACGTTCGATTACAGAAGTTTTGATCGTACTGTCGAACCGCCGGATTGCATACCTTGTCATCGAGCATCTGAACAAGGACTTTTCGAGCATGATGCAAGAGGTAGATTTCGCTCTTCGTCAGCCCTTTCAGAAATCTGGCGAGGAATCGCGAACCGTGAGTCTCCTCGCGCGACCCGAGCTATGGCACTGAAATCCTCGCGCGATTCCAACGAGGAATTCCGCGATGCAAGAACTGTAATGTTTATGCACAATTATGATCGTTAGATCATCATCGTGCTGATACCGACTGTCCGGCAGAGAGAACGTTACAAGTGACGCGCAGACTGCAAGTGACATATCCGGGTGAAGGGTGATATTGGGGTGTGCCACTGCTCCCCCTTATGGGGGGAGAAAGTGGTCACCTCCATGAAACATACTCTTCCAACTTGGGAGTTGCTTTGATATATATTTCTATTTCCACAACATTCTCTTCCAACTTCGGGAGGTGTATCGCTTTGATATATATTCCAATTTCTATAGCCAATGCCTTGGAGCTATAACATACTCTTCCAACTTGGGAGCGAACCCAAAAATAAAATCAGCCTAAGACTATTTCTAACTTCATCAAAAGCAAACTTTGCGTAAATATAGCAACATGATAAAAGAAATTATGCGAGTGGTATGACTTCGATGTGAGTGGTTTCGAACCCAAGCAAGGTTGGCATGCCCAACCTTGACTTCCACATCCCAAGAGGGAAACAATGCGCCATAACCCAAAAAGATAAATCTGCGTAAGGCTTATCCTAATGCGATACTCCTAAAACTTTGCATAGGTATTGAAGACAAATTGTTACGGATCGAAAGATGACAGACGCCCATGGTCACGATGTTGGTACGTCATCATCGATCGATGTCACAGTGGATCTTCGATCCGTATGATTATCGGAACTGTACAAGTGCCACACGAGGGTCGAGCTTGAACATCAACAAGCTCCGATAGCTCAGTGGCAGAGCAAGTGGGCGACAACCATGAGGTCACCGGATCGAAACCGGCTTGGAGCAACATTTGTGCCCGAGCTCGCGTTGACGTTCGGGTCTTGTACAGTGAAAGTCCCATCACAACGTATCGAGATCTTAACACAAATATATGCAAATGAGATGACTTCGGTGTGATTGGGTTCGAACCCAAGCAAGGTTGGCACACCCCAAGACTGACGAGTTCGCGAAGGCGCCATAAACCGAAAACAAAAACTGCCTATGACTTATCCCAACTCGATGCTCCTCAAATTTTGTATGCAAGTTCAAGGTGAGTGGGTTGAAATATGAAACAACGGTGCGTCCGATGGGGTTGGGTGTCGTCCCAAGCTAGGTTGCCCTCGGACTTCCACACCTCAAGAAAGCGCGTCCCTCCTCGCCATCGGAACCGCATCTTCGACAGAAGCTGCACACACCCAGTACCGTGAGTTTTAATAATAATAATAAAACATTTACGCTAACAAAGGGGACAAAGTCCTGAGAGTGCAGTATCCCTGCAAAGCAGGCTAGTGAAAACACGAGGGGCTACTCCCTCTGCTACAGCGCGCCCACAAAAATGGGCTCAGCCCGCTTGTCAGCGGGGTGACATCTAGAGAAAAAGCTAAGAGCTAGGCAAAAAAAACTCTAGAAGATGGAGAAGCAGCCATGGCCGGGTAAGTGGAGGGGTGGCTGAATCTGGGTGGTAATACGCATGACCCTCAAGAAGAAGTCCCCGGCAGAGGCACACAAGATGGCTGAGCGCAGTCGTCGCCATGCTACACGACGTCCCGCGACTACACCCTTCAGCCGTCGCCAACGGAAGTACGAGTTGGACAAGCTTATACTTGCCCGCTTGCGTGGTCGCATGGGCGGCACATTGGGCTTGGCCTGGGCAGAGTTGAGCCCACGCGAGCAGCGTCGGGCTGTGGAGCAAGAATACGGGCCGAAGACGAATGTACCTCAAGAAGGCCGACCTTGGGAGACGACTGGGCTCCGTCGCCTTCGACGGCGTCAAGCGTCGGCGGCGATATCAATACAGCAAGCCTATCGCTTGTGGCGACGTCGGCGGGCACAACGAGCGCAGGACACCCCCTTTGACCCCCATGCGCTCAAGACGGCCTCCACATGGACCACGGCAGTCCAGCGGGTCAGACAGTGCGGCAAGGCGATTGTGCATGCTGTGTTCGGACGTGTTCGACGAGCACACCCACCTCCCAATCCTGTTCCTCTCAAACCAGACGAGACAGTTCTTGCGGCAACTCTGGGATCGAGCCCCTCGGACCTAACCCACAGCACGGACGAGTCCGAGATGGAGATTCATTGCAGCCAGTACCGGTTGCAGCAACACCGTGAGCAGTCCTCGGGGGATGATACGCCTACCCGTCGTTCGAAGCCTTCGAGGAGTGGGAGGAAGCGTACGACCTTGGACCAGCGGATGAAAGCCTGGAGGAAGAATGAAGCTGCACGTCTTGCGGCTTGGGAGGCTGCGCGTCTTGCTGCTTGGGAGGGTCTGAGCACGACCCAGCAACCGGCGGGCGAACCTGAGCACCTCGAGGAGGAGCTGAGTATGACCCAGCAACTGGCAGGCGGATCGGGCAGCATACCGCCAGCATGCAACCAACGTGCTGCATCCTGCCCTAGTCCGCCCGAGGAGGAGGAGCTGAACATGACCCAGCAGCTGGCGGGAGGACCTGACAGCCCACGCCGGCATGCAACTCGACCGGCTGAGCATGCAACGGGCCTGTCCCCACATGCAACACGCCCCGACCAGCATGCAACACGCCTGGTTCAGCATGCAACCAGTGGATTCCAGCATGCAACCAGCGCCTCACAGCATGCAACCAGTCCGGCTGAGCATGCGACCGGCTCGCCTGAGCATGCAGCATGCCCTGCTGAGCATGCAACCAGCCGGCCTGCGCATGCAACCAGTGGGTCTCAGCATGCAACCTGCCCAGCTGAGCATGCAACCTGCCCAGCTGAGCATGCAACCCGCCCGGCTGAGCATGCAACCAGCTCGCCTGAGCATGCAGCATGCCTTGCTGAGCATGCAACCAGCCGGCCTGCGCATGCAACCAATGGGTCTCAGCATGCAACCTGCCCAGCTGAGCATGCAACACGCTCGCCTGAGCATGCAACCTGCCTCGCTGAGCATGCAACCAGCTCGCCTGAGCATGCAGCATGCCTTGCTGAGCATGCAACCTGCCCGGCTGAGCATGCAACATGCCTCGCCCGGCATGCAACACGCCCGGTTCAGCATGCAACCAGTGGGTCTCAGCATGCAACCTGCCTCACTGAGCATGCAACCAGCCTGGCTAAGCATGCAGCCTGCCCGGCTGAGCATGCGACACGCCCGGCTGAGCATGCAACCAGACAGCCTGGGCATGCAACCGGCTCCGCCAAGCATGCAACATGCCCCGCTGAGCAGGCGACGCGCCTGGCCCAGCATGCAACGCGCTCGGCCCAGCATGCAACCGGTGGGTTCCAGCCGCTGGAAAGCGGATCAGACAGCGACTCTACACATGTCAGCGCTGCCGACAGTGGCATTACCCACGTCAGCGCCACCGACAGCGACACGACGCACATTAGCGCCACCGATAGCGACACAACGCATGTCAGTGCCACCGGCAGTGACACCACTCACGTCAGCGACACCAACAGTGACACCACTCACGTCAGCCCCACTGATAGTGATACCACTCACGTCAGTGTCTCGACCAACGCCACCACGTACGTCAATGCCACTGAACATGGTAGTGGCGAAGAACACGAGTGCAACGCCTTGGTGGACGAGGCTGCAACCGCTTTGAGCTCTCACCCAATTGAAGATGCTCTTAAATGTAAGCGTGTTCAACTGGATGGGGGGTGCGCTGGAAAGCAAACACTCGAACAGGGACACTCTTGGCACACACACTGTCAGCGGTGCGGGACGAGGAAGGACCCTTACTCCTGGTGTTCTATGCCTACCTTCGTGGACACCGAGTAAAGGTGCTGGTGGACTCAGGCGCCTCGGACAACTTCATCTCGGCGGATTGTGCCCGTACCTGTGACTTGACAGTGCGCTCAGGGCCGCCAATGAAGGTCACACTGGCAGATGGATCTGTAAAGACCGCTGGAGAGGTGGCGTACACCAAGTTCACCGCGCACACGGCGGCGGGAGTAAACTACTGCGAGAAGCGAATGGCTCTACGAGTCTTGCCGCTAGGAATCCAAGTAGACGTGGTGTTGGGGGGTAAGTGGCTTCGCAGTCTTTCCCCGGTCACGTTGGATTATGCCGGTCACGGTTCCGTATCCTTCAACACGCGAGCAAATGGTGGAGGACAGCAACGGGTGACGCTCGCGGGCTGTAGTCCGGGGATGAGTCAGGGCAAAGCCCAAGGCGCGGGGCTGATCGATGAGGTATTCTTGACGGCAACGCAGCTGAAGCAGCACCTCATCCACGCCGAGACCAGGCGCCTGGCCGGGGATGAAGAGTCACAACCTCAGTGGCTCATGATGGCCGCGCGCGGGAACGACCATGAGGCAGCCTTTGCGGCTACTGCTGCTGAAGTACCGCCACCTCACACCCCCGTGGAGAAGGAAGGACCCCGTCAAGATACTCGAGATGCACCGGTAAGCAGCACGTGGAGGCAGCGCTTTGCCTCCCCACGGACGTTACATTCCTGGAGTCCCTGCACGATGAGTATGCACGTGCCGGCCCTCTTCGGCAGCTGCGGGATGAGATCCTTGCGGCCCCGCACCATGCCACGAGGGATTTCCGTATCGTTGGGGACGTGCTATGGCGTGTAGCCGCAGGACGGTACCAGTTGGTTCTCGGCGAGGACTCCCCTTTGCGAGAAGTAGTCTTCAAGGATGCCCACGACTCCACCGCTGCAGGCCACACTGGCCGGGAGAAGACACTGGAGAGAGTTCTCCGCAGGTTCTGGTGGAAGAATGCCTCCGAGGATGTGGCGGGATGGGTGGCCTCATGCCCTACATGTCAGGCGGTTCGTCCCCGGGCATCCTACCCCGATGGATTATTGAATCCGCACGCTATTCCCCAACGCAACTGGCAGGATGTGAGCGTGGACTTCGGTACAGGGCTGCCGCTCACCGCCCAAGGAAACGACGTCTTTGTCACCTTCACGTGCAAGCTGAGCAAAATGGTGCACCTTATGCCCATGAACTTTGGGGACAGCTCTGCGCAAACGGTGGCCCGCATCTACTTCGACGTTGTATGGAGGCAGCATGGAGCCCCCATGAAGATTGTATGCGACCGTGACCCCCAGATTCCAGGACTCGTTCTGGCGTGAGCTAATGAGGCTTATGGGGGTACGGGTGGCTTCTACCACTCCGTACAACCCTCGTTCAGACGGACAGGCGGAGCACACCAACCGGGTGGTGGAGGACATGTTGCGCTCGTTCGTGGGTGCCAATCCTGATGACTGGGACCTCTACATGACGAACGTGGAGTTCGCTATCAACGACTCACGCAGTGATGTCACCGGGTTCACGCCCTTTGAGCTATGCTACGGGGTGTCCCCGATGTCTCAATTAGACCTTTTCCTGGAAGCTGCAACTCTCCCTGGCTCTGCGCGACGGAAAGGGGGGGTGGGTACCGCCCATGAGATGGCTGCGAAGTTTTCGTCGCAGTTGCGGGACGCGCGTGGCCGCCTTGAGTTGGCACAGCAGCGCCAGCGGGAGCAGTTCGACCGGCGCCACAAGCAGCATAAGTACGCAGTGGGAGATCTGGTGTGGATCGAAGCTCGTCATCTGACGGAAAAGGTGATGGACCGTGCGCTGTGCCGAAAGCTCGGTAAGCGCTGGCATGGACCTGTAACCGTGGTGGAGTGCTTCTACAGCGATTTGCAGGCGGAGCTGGCAGAGGCGGACCGCGGGGCACCGGTGGCATATCGGTTGGCCCTACCGCCGCACTGGCGCATTCACGACGTGTTTGCGCAGCACCGCCCGAAGCCGTACATCTCCGGCAAGGATGAGTTTGCATCTCGAGCACAACTGCCCGTACCTGACCCGGTAATGGTAGATGGGCAAGCGGAAGCTCACGTGGACAAAATCCTGGCGTATCGTGTACGCATGGTCAAGGGTAAATCTGTGGAGGAATGGAAGGTACGCTGGACGGGCTACTCGGCAGCTCACGACCAGTGGCGCTCCAGAGACAAGATGGAGAGAGGCGGGGAAAATCAGCAGCTCAAGGAGTTCGAGGCACGACGATTAGGCATGCAGGCGGACATGCTGAAGTCTACTGAGCATGACCGACGGCAACGTCAACAGCGACAGCCCGCCCACCTTGGCGTCACCTTATCCCAGCTAATGGAACACCCATGTGACGTTCCGGAAGTGGATTCTCCACCGGAAGACTTCTGTCTGCCGTGGGAGCGGGTGGAAACCTTGGGGAATGGAGAGCTAGTGGTGATCACCGACCTTGAAGAGCGGAAGACCCGGCCGGTGAGAATCTTGGTGTTGTTCAGCGGAACTGGATCGGTGGAAAGGGAGTTTGCCAAGTGCTTCCCGTCTGCCTCGGTGGTTACGCTCGACAACGACCCACGTTGGCAACCCAACCATCTCGCATCAATGGAGGACTGGGACCCCACTCAGTATCCACCGGGATTCTTTGATGTCATCTGGGCCAGCCCTCCATGCACCCAGTACAGTCAGGCGCGCACTACAGGAGGTCCTCCTGATCTGGAAGGAGCAGACAAGAGTGTGAAATGCACCCTGGATGCTATCGAGTACTTGAAGCCCAAGCACTGGTTTCTTGAAAACCCTGAGGGAAGATACCCGAATGCGCTGCGGTTGCGGTCAGTGGTTCGTAAACTGCCACAACCTCTTTTTTGCACCTACTGTAAGTATGGAGAGCGATATCGTAAGCCGACATGTATCTGGACTAGCTCACCTCCCCCAACGCCATTGCTGGAGTGTACCTCGCGGACACCTTGCGCATGTAAATGGGCCACCGGAGGGCACCCTGAGACTGCTCAGCTTGGACCATCGTCTTCACAGCAACCAGGGGCGCGAGATGCTCACGCCGTGTACCCCGTACCAGCTCCGCTACTGCGTCATCTCTTCCACCATCTTCAATTCGGGGAGCTTGATACCTGAAGACACCGGGAGCGGCATCGGGAGATAGGCCGCTCTTGAGGGGGGAGGAGTTGTACCGGGAGGTACGAGCAGCGGGGTTGCATGCTACAGGGATCTGGTTGCATGCTGCCGACGAGTGGTTGCATGATACAGATGCCTGGTTGCATGCTGCGTATGCCTGGTTGCATGCCACCGATGCCTGGTTGCATGCTACAGATGCCCGGTTGCATGCCACGGAGGCCAGGTTGCATGCTACCGATGTCAGGTTGCATGCTACAGAGGCCCGGTTGTATGTCACGGAGGCCAGGTTGCATGCTACAGATGTCAGGTTGCATGCTACAGAGGCCAGGTTGCATGCCACGGAGGCCAGGTTGCATGCTACAGATGTCGGGTTGCATGCCACAGAGGCCAGGTTGCATGCGACGGAGGCCAGGTTGCATGCGGCAGATGTCGGGTTGCATGCCACAGAGGCCGGGTTGCATGCGACGGAGGCCAGGTTGCATGCGACAGATGTCGGGTTGCATGCCACAGAGGCCAGGTTGCATGCGACAGAGGCCAGGTTGCATGCGACAGAGGCCAGGTTGCATGCTACCGATGTCAGGTTGCATGCTACAGAGGCCAGGTTGCATGCCACAGAGGCCAGGTTGCATGCGACAGATGTCGGGTTGCATGCTACAGAGGCCAGGTTGCATGCGACAGAGGCCAGGTTGCATGCGACAGATGTCGGGTTGCATGCCACAGGGGCCAGGTTGCATGCGACAGAGGCCAGGTTGCATGCCAGGTTGCATGCTACATACGCCAGGCTGCATGCCACGGAGGCCAGGTTGCATGCTACAGATGTCTGGTTGCATGCCACAGAGGCCAGGTTGCATGCGACAGAGACCAGGTTGCATGCCACATATGCCAGGTTGCATGCTGGTGACGGGTGGTTGCATGCTGCAAGGGCCTTGTTGCATGCCGGTCACAGCTGTATGAAGAAATAATTGATGGCAAGGCAGATTTCAGGAGAAGATCTGCAATGACAATAATTATATTGAGGATCTGGTGGATTCCAGAAAGATCTGCAATGGCAATATCGTGATCTGCCTGATGATTGGTGGAGGAGTACCAGAATCAGGCATATATGTGCACATGATTGGTCGATGGCAGATGTCAATACAGGAATCCTGCTAGTGATTGTTAGAGAGCAACATGTTGAAAGGGAAGCTTGGAAAAGTGGACCTCAGTTAGTGTTGATCAAATGAATTAAGGAATAAGCAAGTTTCACATGTTAGGATTAGGCATGGCGCCAAGACTATACATAAGGATATGATGTAGGAGGTTCGAGACCATACATATATCGGAAAAGTGATTGTAATACTAGGCTGAATAGCCAGTGTTTGTCATGAAGTAAAACAGTGGAATGTAAGGCTAGAAGCCTATATGAAGCACCAAAAACAGTAAATAAGATAAAAAGAAAAGAAGAAAGATAGAAGAAAAGAATAAGAAAATAAAAGAAAAAGAAAGAATAAAGTTATCAGGAGTGTGCCTGGTACAATATCTGCCAAGACGCCATGCGAATGGAGACGATACACATTTAAATTCAGCCATTGGCACTACCATGCGAGTATAAAATGTCAATCATGATAATCAAGCAAATATATTCAAGCAAATGCGCAGATGGCATCACGATATGCAAGTGTGGCATTTGCGATACAGGAAGCGAGTTGTGAGCGTGTGCTTGTGCGAATGGGGTATATGAATAGTAGTGATTACTTGTGCTTCGATACAATTTAATCAATAATTAGAAATCCCTCAGATGGGATGCTTCGCTGACAAGTGGCATTACCCATTTATACACCTGTGCGATAAGATCAGATTCTACGCTGCGGACACGTTCATGAATGTACATCGGAATATCCGATATAGATACACACACACACATGAAGCGTCGTAGAGCGTGTTTTGATACAGTCATCACTAGTAATTAAATTAGAATTTTGCGGAAAAGGTTTCACGGTCGCGACGCGAAAGATTTGATATGGTACCCGCATACACCTTAGACTTGAAAAATCGTCAAACTCTTGAATAATCGTCATTCGGGAGGCATAGTCAGCCACGTCGGCTGATTATGAAAAACAACGCAACGCCCGATAATTATGTAGAATATAGTCACCTACATGCATGTACTTTTGTGCACCGTCGGTGCGTATTTCTAATTTTTTATTTTCGTATACCTGAAACCCAACGTATATCGCTTCCCTTATTTGGTTATTTCCCCTTGAGGCGGGCATTTTCGGGCTGCCGCCGGCAGCCTTCTTAAATCGCCGCCAGTACAGTAATGAAATCTACGATCAGCACTGCTCCCGCAGACCAGAGAGCAGGTTGGATGTTCAATGTTTTCCGGTTCTGTTATAGTAATAAGTAAAGTTAAAAGTATGAATATCTCAGTAACCGTTAATAATAACCGCCAGGTTATGTGACACACATGCACTGCAGTACCCCCCTAGCTACCCTAGCTACCCTAGCTACCCTAGCTACCCTAGCTACCCTAGCTACCCAGTAATCACCGCTGTCAAGCAAGACTAGGATCTCGGAAGGGTATTCATGACACACTGCAATCGGTACCTAAACCTGCAGTGTGCACCAAGATTCATGAACAATGAACCAATTCAGGCACTGCATGCCATCCAAGACTCTGAAATGTGAGCAACACCAAAACAATCAATCCATCACCAAAAACAAAGCAGAACTCAAGCATGGGAGGTGGGTGGGAAAACACCCTTCTTTGAAAGCAAATCAAACTGCGGAGCCGAACTCTCACAGAGTTCGAAACCTTATACCACGTAGTGGTACCTTCTTTCCCGTCTGTCACATAACCGTAGTTATGTGGCACAGCACCTCTCGCTCCGCTCGCTGTACTGCGACACATAACATTCAGTTATGTGACACACATGCATTGCAGTACCCCCCTAGCTACCCTAGCTACCCTAGCTACCCAGTAATCACAGCTGTCAAGCAAGACTAGGATCTCGGAGACAAACAAAGATCTGAAGAGCACTCTGTAACAAAGGATGGCAGATCCATGAGTGCTCGGGACAAACTACGTGAAGCTAATCGCAGAGATGTGCAGGTAGGCTGTTCGCCTACTGTTAGAAGAACTTGGCTTCTACAGTGAAGGAGACCACGGTAAAATCATCCTTAAATGGATCAGGGGTCACAATAATGACAAAGTCCATGACAGAGTGGACCGTACTGCTAAAAGAGCCTCATTCAGAGGGGGCTGTTTAAACATCTCCCGCTACGACCCTGCAGAGGAACTGCCCTTCTCGTTATTCTTTTTTGAGGTCCCTATTTTAGGCGATATCCGTAGTCACATTAAAAGAATTCAACGACTCTCACACTATCATAACTGGAGAACTCTACAGTCTCAAGGGAAGTACCTGAGAATGCTCAACGAGAATAACACCGCCCCCACTAAAGATATTTCCAAAATAACACCTAAAGCTTTCACCGCTTCTAGAAGCAGAGAACTCCTGGGTCTTCAAGCCTCTCCAGCACGTTTATTTAAGCTGGGGAAAATCGGGACTGAAAACTGCCCTTACTGCCAACAGAATACAAAATGCATCTTCGAACACATCCAACTTGAATGCTCAGGACATAATAATAGTTTGTATAGTCTTAGAACAACCCAAGATAGCGAACTAAGGAAAATCATCGCTGAAGAAATCTCAGAAAAGCCCAAACTACTAAACCCTGGTGTAGGTACCACATACATCAAAACACAGCCATCGAAAATTTTTCCACTTGCTGACCTAAGACAGGAAATGAATGAGGAATTATACTTACACGCTCTCCCGGAAGCTAGCATGTACCGTCCATCACGTTCAAAAAAGAATACCATTGTTGTGACCGCAAAGCCCGAAGTGGACCATGTTACGGGAACAATTAAATATCCCGAACTCCAATATGTCCAAAACCCGCCCATGTCATATGTTCACCTGTCATCGCACGATTGCACAGTTCTCGACTTGGAGAGTGGTCGACCAATCCCGTGACGAATAAACGGTCCCACGTTAAGTATGTGTTTTTGGGAACACAGAAATGGGCTAGTTCCAACATTTCAGGAATTGAAGCTTGAGATCGCTTCAAATTTATATATTTCGTATAGCGATTACTCGTACTAGTAATTTTACAACTAACGACGCAGCTGGCTATGGCTCTCGACCTGCCCGCCCATGTCATATGTTCACCTGTCATCGCACGATTGCACAGTTCTCGACTTGGAGAGTGGTCGACCAATCCCGTGACGAATAAACGGTCCCACGTTAAGTATGTGTTTTTTGGAACACAGAAATGGGCTAGTTCCAACATTTCAGGAATTGAAGCTTGAGATCGCTTCAAATTTATATATTTCGTATAGCGATTACTCGTACTAGTAATTTTACAACTAACGACGCAGCTGGCTCTCGACCTACCCGCCCATGTCATATGTTCACCTGTCATGTCATCGCACGATCGCACAGTTCTCGACTTGGAGAGTGGTCGACCAATCCCGTGACGAATAAACGGTCCCACGTTAAGTATGTGTTTTTTGGAACACAGAAATGGGCTAGTTGGTAGTTCCAACATTTCAGGAATTGAAGCTTGAGATCGCTTCAAATTTATATATTTCGTATAGTGATTACTCGTACTAGTAATTTTACAACTAACGACGCAGCTGGCTCTCGACCTA
Source organism: Cymbomonas tetramitiformis (assembly GCA_001247695.2). Classification (NCBI taxonomy): domain Eukaryota; kingdom Viridiplantae; phylum Chlorophyta; class Pyramimonadophyceae; order Pyramimonadales; family Pyramimonadaceae; genus Cymbomonas; species Cymbomonas tetramitiformis. The sequence goes on from LGRX02010601.1 coordinate 23,491, forward strand.
CCCGCCCATGTCATATGTTCACCTGTCATGTCATCGCACGATTGCACAGTTCTCGACTTGGAGAGTGGTCGACCAATCCCGTGACGAATAAACGGTCCCACGTTAAGTATGTGTTTTTTGGAACACAGAAATGGGCTAGTTCCAACATTTCAGGAATTGAAGCTTGAGATCGCTTCAAATTTATATATTTCGTATAGCGATTACTCGTACTAGTAATTTTACAACTAACGACGCAGCTGGCTCTCGACCTACCCGCCCATGTCATATGTTCACCTGTCATCGCACGATTGCACAGTTCTCGACTTGGAGAGTGGTCGACCAATCCCGTGACGAATAAACGGTCCCACGTTAAGTATGTGTTTTTTGGAACACAGAAATGGGCTAGTTCCAACATTTCAGGAATTGAAGCTTGAGATCGCTTCAAATTTATATATTTCGTATAGCGACTACTCGTACTAGTAATTTTACAACTAACGACGCAGCTGGCTCTCGACCTACCCGCCCATGTCATATGTTCACCTGTCATCGCACGATTGCACAGTTCTCGACTTGGAGAGTGGTCGACCAATCCCGTGACGAATAAACGGTCCCACGTTAAGTATGTGTTTTTTGGAACACAGAAATGGGCTAGTTCCAACATTTCAGGAATTGAAGCTTGAGATCGCTTCAAATTTATATAGGGGGTACGTGAACGTACAGGTGGGGAAAAAATAAACCCCCCCCTGAGTATCCATCATCCGCATCATCATCATGTGAAGAGTGAGAGACCCGCGACAAATAGAGGCGGCCAAGGGGGGGGGGAGGAGGAGGGGGTTGG
>LGRX02010601.1:24457-48087 GCA_001247695.2 Cymbomonas tetramitiformis
TCATTATTCACTGATGACCTGGGTTAAATATAATTAAATTTAATTATTACCGCACTGTGAAGTCATACCTTGTCATTCATGGATGACCTTTATATTTATATTTAATTTTATTTATACTGTCGTGTCGTGTCGTGTCGTGTCGTGTCGTGTCGTGTCGTGTCGTGTCGTGTGTACAGTGACACACTGAGTCGTGTGTCACAGCTCACTGTGTCGTGTGTCACAGCTCTACTCTGTGTCGTGTACAGCGTACAGTGTACAGCCTACGATTCTGGCTTCATTTTTTCGCACTGTTAAGGGGAATTCGACAATGACACAGTGTTTAGAGCGACTGAATTTTCGGAATCCGTTCACACATTTCTCAGATTTGAAGAATGAAGACGTAAAAAAAACTGAGACAGAAATCGTATACAGCGTACAGTGTCACAGTGTCTGGCTTCATTTTTTCGCACTGTTAAGGGGAATTCGACAATGACACAGTGTTAAGAGCGACTGAATTTTCGGAATCCGTTCACACATTTCTCAGATTTGAAGAATGAAGACGTAAAAAAAACTGAGACAGAAATCGTATACAGCGTACAGTGTCACAGTGTCTGGCTTCATTTTTTCGCACTGTTAAGGGGAATTCGACAATGACACAGTGTTAAGAGCGACTGAATTTTTATATTAATATTTCCCGATTTTTCAAAAGAGGGGGATCTTCGATTCCATCTCCGATTTTTTCCCCAATATATTTCGTATAGCGACTACTCGTACTAGTAATTTTACAACTAACGACGCAGCTGGCTCTCGACCTACCCGCCCATGTCATATGTTCACCTGTCATCGCACGATTGCACAGTTCTCGACTTGGAGAGTGGTCGACCAATACCGTGACGAATAAACGGTCCCACGTTAAGTACGTGTTTTTTGGAACATCTTAAGTATGGACACCAGGCGATTTTTGAAAGGGGGGGACAAATCTACGATTTTTTCCCCAATTCATTATTATTTTTATTTTATTATTATATTATTATTGTTGTTGTTTCCAAATGCTCGATGCCGTCGCTTCGTTTCCAAATTTCGGGAGGAGAGAGCAAAATGTCGAACAGCATCAAGGATTTGGAAACAGAGTTCAAAAGTTATGATAGTGACGTGGCAAGAAATAGCATTCGGGTCTGAGCGAGCAGTGCGACCGTAGGATCAGTCGAAGACGAGCGAGCGACAAGCTAGTTATAGCTGCCACGTCAGACGTATATGCTCTGGACTGCGCCTCCGGCACAGTCCAGAGCATATAGTCTGACGTGGCAGCTATAACTACCTCTTGTCCATGTCATCCTGTTCGATTTGGTGTTCAGAACACTGTTCGAACTCCTTGCTGGAAACTCTCTACTGTTATTATTACTAGGCGGGTCGATCTAGGGGATCTCCACTAGGCGCGGTTTGTGATGTCGGTCTCGTCATCATTCCATGTCGACATCGTTCCGAATGCCATGCGATGATATAACGTGCCATGCTATGACGCGTGGGTGGCGTCGCGGTAAATCTACGCGACTGCGGTGGCACTGTCATCGTTAGCGTCTAGCATCCGTGAGATCGAAAGTTTGTCTGTGTCGCCCGTTGGGATTCGCGCTTTGCTGCTGATTAAGTAAGGTAAGTAAGGTAAGTAAGGTAAGGTAATTTGGTCCGTTTCCAAATCATAAGGAGCAGAGGTACTCTCACAGAGTTCGAAACCTTATTATCTCTATGACGGTCCACCCCCCAGAATTGGTGGGACGACAGGTAGGGTGCAGTTGGCGTGCTGTAGCGGCGTGTAGCTCGATGGCCAAGGCAAGATGCATGGTGGGGATGACGAAGGACATCAGGTGGGATGTGGGACTACCGCGCCTTGCCACATGGAGGCTCGGCACACCCCTAATTCTAGTGCAAAAGGTTGTTGATGTAGACCGTGGTAGGTGGGGGCATTGGAGGGGGTGTGGCCCGAGCATGGTTGCGCTGACGGAGCAGGGCGTAGCGAGCGAACCGCTTCGATTCGTGCGGCGCGCGAGGTGTCCCAACACACTAGAAGAGTGGCGAAATAATACTTTTGGGGTGGTTGGCGGGGGGGCAGGGTGGGGAGGTTCGAAATGCAGGCCGGCTCTCAGGGTTCGGGTCTTACGCGTACGTGGGTCGCAAGGCTGAAAAAAACCGGACCGTCATAGAGATATGGCCAATGAATCCAAACTCGGTCTCGTGGTGCCATGTGCATCGAAAACAATGTAACACATGCCCTGAAGGGTCACTCGACCGCTGGGGTGGCTTGGAGCCCCATGGATCCGCCGATTTCGAAGGGGGGCTAGGGCAGGATATCTCTATGACGGTCCACCCCCCAGAATTGGTGGGACGACAGGTAGGGTGCAGTTGGCGTGCTGTAGCGGCGTGTAGCTCGATGGCCAAGGCAAGATGCATGGTGGGGATGACGAAGGACATCAGGTGGGATGTGGGACTACCGCGCCTTGCCACATGGAGGCTCGGCACACCCCTAATTCTAGTGCAAAAGGTTGTTGATGTAGACCGTGGTAGGTGGGGGCATTGGAGGGGGTGTGGCCCGAGCATGGTTGCGCTGACGGAGCAGGGCGTAGCGAGCGAACCGCTTCGATTCGTGCGGCGCGCGAGGTGTCCCAACACACTAGAAGAGTGGCGAAATAATACTTTTGGGGTGGTTGGCGGGGGGGCAGGGTGGGGAGGTTCGAAATGCAGGCCGGCTCTCAGGGTTCGGGTCTTACGCGTACGTGGGTCGCAAGGCTGAAAAAACCCGGACCGTCATAGAGTTATACCACGTAGTGGTACCTTCTTTCCCGTCTGTCACATAACCGTAGTTATGTGACACAGCACCTCTCGCTCCGCTCGCTGTACTGTGACACATAACATTCAGTTTTTATAGAGGTTTCAGGTTAGAGGTTTCCCAGAAATTCCCTCTAGCGCAGGGGTTGGTTGAAGTTGCAGAAGCAGAACAGGAGGACGCAGCCTTCATCAGAGAACGGAGACTTCAAAATCGAGGAATAATGAGAAATGTGCCTTTCATTTTGCCATATCCAAAGCTCTCTGTCAAGATCAGGCAAAACTGGCAGGTCGACTGAACACGTGCTCGGGGGCTTGCTAGGCTCTGAGTGGCTTCGGTGGTTCTCGTAGGTTTATGCGCAACGGGCTAACATGTCACGCGCCTTACAATGCAGCGCCATACAGTTCCCTGCGCACCAGCCGTGTTTTGCAGCTGCCACAAGAGCGTTGGACTGTGTTGAATTCGTATGAAGGAGTTCTGCCGAACCAAAGGCTGGAGACGCTTCGCTGGTAAGATAGTCTTATGCAGTTCGGTGCTGTGTTTTAAATGTGGTAGATGCTCGAAGTTTTCAGGACCGTGTACATCTTTTCAAATCTCATCTAACCAGTCGCCAACGAACTGAAAGTCAACCGATGCCAGATGTGCTATGTCATCGTCGAGGACTAAACTCCTGCAGTCATTTTCATAACAGTTTTTGCTGCAACGCAGGCGCCTAGCTTTTTGTGCATTTGCCACCTTATCCTGAATTTATACACAAATACCTTTATATATTGTTTCGCGGAGCTTTCTATTGCCGACTTACTGCTCAAAGCCGGGTTGGGCCGTCCAAAGATTCCAGGCATTCCAGAGAGCCCTGAGCAATCGTGCAGTCAGTTAGAGTTTCAATCCGTGCTGTGACAGAGATGCTACTACTAGTTGGTTCACTACACTATATGTCCGACGTCCTCCGCTAGCCCTGAGGTGCCTAACAGCATGTCGCACTCCTTTACACTGGTCGAAAACCATCTGTCGTGCGGGCGCCCTTTGTCTCTGAACGGCCGTGCGTGGAGTTTCCTGCCGCAGGCTGGACTCATCAACTGCGCCTGATACTGTTGGCCGAGCTGAGCTTCGCAGCGCGGCTGACTGGGCACACGACGGACGTCTGCTGGCTATGGGCTGATGACCATCGCAGCGTCGCCTTCTTCGTGGCCACGTGGCACGCGGAGGCTGCGTGCACCGTACTCGAAAGACCGAGTAAAGCGGGCGCGGTGCGCTGCGTCGATGGCGATGCTGGATGCCTATTTTGCCCGCTCCACGTCACCAGTGCCCAAGGCTCGCGCGTACCTCGCCTATATGAGGGATCGCAGGTGCCTGCTCTGCCCCCTCCACGTCACGAGTGGCCGGGGTTCGCACAGGTTGCGCAAGCGGAGGAGATCGCGGATACCTGACCTGCACAAAGCACGGCAGCAGTGCCACTGCTTCTCTCGCGCCGCATATTTCTATGCAATCGCAACAGCATTCCGACCAACATCGGGCATGCGCGCTATACGGCGAGGTCGACCGGAGCTCCTCGCCGAGCCGCACCGAAGGACCAGGGAGGGTTTCGACAGGATCCTAACGAGGTGTGTCATTTCACAAGCGTGAAACCTCTTGCCTGGGCTCATCTGAGCTGATTGCTTTGCGGGATGGTGGTCAGTTCCGGCTGCACGGCGAGGGGAACGAGCACATTGCAAGGAGGTGGACGTGCCGAGGGTACTGCGCCGCTCGCTACTCTAACGGCAGCAATTCATACCACGGAGCCGACAGGTAGATGCTCGAACGCGAAGAGTGGTTAGGAGCCGGGCAGGACGGCGCTAGGCATCCATGCAAACATCGCAGCGTGCGGACAGGCTTCCCCGCAGCGGGTGCGAAAGGAGGGCCTCGAGCGCGGACTCAAGCGGGAGGCTTGTCCGAGGTGGGAAATCAAACGCATACGTTACGTTCCTACTTCCGGATCAGGACGCACAGCGACCGCATGTCACAAATATGCTTAAAGCTCGCCTCTGTCTTCCCCCTTCAGAGCATATTGCGGCATCACTGCCCCAGAGTCGTGTGATGTGGTGTGGTCTCCTATCGGCTTCGAAGGGGCTCCTCTCAGCTGCGGGGCGCGGGCGCAGGTCGACGTGGTACGCCTTCAATGTATCGATACCCTGCGGTTCAGGGAGCTGGGAAATCGACTCGCCGAGGCATCGCATCTTCGATGTGCTAAGCGAGCCTTTGCATTCTTGCACCATCGACGGCGCCGCACTAGAGAGGGGCGGGTACTCTTGGGTAGGGGACAACTCCCTGGTGACGTACACCCACCCGGTGTATTTGTGGGATTCTGCGTGCCCCACCCAGGCCGCCGGCAACGCCTCGTCTGTGAGCGCATTGCCAGCATCCCGCCGCCCTCCGTCTCGTGCCGTGCAGATGGAAACTGCACCGGAGGTCCGACTAGGGGGGGCACGGCACTTGTCAAATGAAGATATGGGTGAAACAGATGACACTTTCTACGGTGCAGCGGTGATGTACGGCTTGGACGTGGCAGGCCTTTCGGGAATGGGGGGCCTGCCGCCGTCAACGGCCATGGCATCCTCACCGGCTGTGTCTCCGAAGGCGGCTTTGCAGGGAGCTGCGGCATCGGGCTCCTCGGCCGATTTCTACGAGGCGGCGTTGGTGTACGGCATGGAGGTGGGAAGCTTGGCGGGCCTGGGGGAGCCCAAGTCCTCTCACGCGTCCAAGACAAGCGCAGCGGCGGCCTCTCCAACTGCATTCATGCAAACTGCCGCCGAATTGAACACAGCTGTTAACGCTGCGGGAGGCGCGGCGTTCTATGGGACAAACATTGTGTACGGCATGGAGGTGGCAAGAATTGTCGGGCTTGGGGATGGGTGGGCATCGCCCATGACAACTACACCGGCAGTGTCATCGATTTCGCAGCGCATCGTCCACGCATCCAAAGGTGATGATTTGACAGGAGGCGGGGTCTTCTACGGGACGGCGTTGGTGTACGGCATGGAGGTGGGAGGCTTGGCGGACCTGGGGGAGTGGCAGCGGTCATCGCCCACGGCACCCCCACCGGCAGTATTTCCGACGGTTACAGCACAGGATGCAGGGGTCTCGTCAGCCAATCAGGAGGCGGGAGGTGGGGCCTTCTACGGGGCGGCGTTGGTGTACGGCATGGAGGTGGGAGGCTTGGCGGGGCTGGGGGAGTGGCAGCGGTCATCGCCCACGGCACCCCCACCGGCAGTATTTCCGACGGTTACAGCACAGGATGCAGGGGTCTCGTCAGCCAATCAGGAGGCGGGAGGTGGGGCCTTCTACGGGGCGGCGTTGGTGTACGGCATGGAGGTGGGAGGCTTGGCGGGCCTAGGGGAGTGGCAGCGGTCATCACCCACGGCACCCCCACCGGCAGTATTTCCGACGGTTACAGCACAGGATGCAGGGGCCTCGACGGGCGATCAGGAGGCGGGAGGTGGGGCCTTCTACGGGGCGGCGTTGGTGTACGGCATGGAGGTGGGAGGCTTGGCGGGGCTGGGGGAGTGGCAGCGGTCATCGCGCACGGCACCCCCACCGGCAGTATTTCCGACGGTTACAGCACAGCGTGCAGGGTCCTTGTCAGCCAATCAGGAGGCGGGAGGTGGGGCCTTCTACGGGGCGGCGTTGGTGTACGGCATGGAGGTGGGAGGCTTGGCGGGGCTGGGGCCTATGGCCACTTTCTCCGTCACTACTACCCCGATTACTAGCTCCCTTATGACTGTAGCTCCCTTTGCCTCTCCAACAGCCCCACCACTTACCACCCTACCTACTGCCGCCATTTCCCCCACGACTGTAGCTCCTTCCACCTCTCCAACAGCCCCACCACTTACGACCCCGCCCACTTCCGCCAGCTCTTCGACGCTGTAGCTCCCTCCACCGCTCCCACAGCCCCACCAATCATCGCTTCCCTCCACTGCCACCATATCCCCCACGACTGTAGCTCCCTCCATCTCTCCCACACACTCACCACTTACCACCTCACCCACTGCCGCCATCTCTTCGACGACTGTAGCTCCCTCCGCCACTCCCACAGCCCCACCACTTACAACTCCACCCCACTTCCACCTCTCCCATGACCCCACCAATCACCGCTTCCCCACTGCCACCATCTCCCGACAACAGGAGCTCCCTCCACCGCTCCCACAGCCCCACCAATCTCCGCTTCCCCCACTGCCACCATCTCCCCAACAACAGGCGCGCCTTCAACCTCGCCGGCAGCGCCACCTACCATCGTTGCGCGTGATATGGGCCCGCCCCCTTTCAATAATCCACCCACGTTCCCTGGAGCGAGCTTCTTTTATGGGCTTCCGTCGGATGCGATTGCCTCCGGTTTGGTTGACTTTGGCGCACCCATCACATACCTGTCGTCTACCCCCTCGCCGAGCTCCTTTCCGGATAGTGCAAGTGCGTTCTATGGACTGGATGCACATGGAGCGTTCTATGGAGCGGCCTTGGTCTATGGAGTCGAAGTGCTTGCAGACAGATCTGTAGACTCGGGTGCGACCATCACCGACTCGATGGTCACACCCTCACCCACTACAACATCGCCGACCTCTGCCGGGAATGACGCCAGGTCATATCAAGCTGCAGAAGCAAGCGGGTCGTTCTATGGATTCTACGGACTAAATGCAATCTACGGACTAAATGCATCGCCACTTTTCTCCCACCATTCTGTGGCATCCCCCACGATGCCTTCCCCTCACTCCCCGCGTCCTCCTGACCTTCCGCTCCCAGCGCCCTCCCAACCCCCCCCACTGTATCCTCTCCCACCCGAACCACCAATCCCCCTCCCTGTATCACCACCGTCTGCTCCCTTGTCCCCATACACCGTCGAGGTGGGTGTGGTGTCATCTGCTATTCGCTTCTCAGAGCTTGATGTCGAGCAGTTCGATGACGCTGCCTTCAACACCAGCTTCCGCTCCAACTTCTCAATACAGATGGCAGCTGCAGGGCAGGTGCACATTGATGATGTGCTCATCAGTGCAATCATCACGGGCAGCACACATGTAGTCTCTGCCGTATACTTCCACCCCATTGACGGGGGTGAGGGGGACCATATCGCGCTCGCCGAGGCCTTTGCGCATACCGTGAATGACACCCCGGCCATCGTCTTCGATTCAGTTGAGTTTCAGTCGTTTGGAAACATCTCCTCGGACAATGTTTCCGTAGCGATTATCACCATAAATGCCACATCAGCTCCGTCCCCACCCGCATCTGCTCCGCCGCCACCCGTGGCTGCGTCACCATCGACTCCGCCAGGCCCCGCTGATACCAGTAGCCGAAATTCTTCCTTCCTCAACGACACGACATTTGCACTCATTCTTGGTTTTCTATGTAAGATCGCTTGGCACAGGCCTCGCTGCCCATTCCTCTAATTCCCAATTTTCTGAGTTTTCTTTGCATGCCTCTGCAATGTGTGGGCCCTGCCTCCAGTAGAATCGCCATGGATGGCATTTCTCTGCACCTCGCACGTAGCGCTCTGAGCCCATCGAGAGTGCCTGCCACTCCATGATGGGTCAGGAAAAATACCTGACGCCCAGTTTTGATGTCATGTGCAGGCACAGTTATATTGACAGTCGTCGTGTTTGTGCTGTATACACGAAGTAATTTATGGCGTCTGATCAAGCCATGGACCTTTAGACGGAGGGATTCCCCAAGCGAATTCATGATGATTACACTAACTGATGACCGTGATGATCAGTTCGATGATGCCCTGTATGAGGTTACCATGAACCCCCTCAGCTCCCATGAAAATACCGTGCAATCTTCCTCCACAGTGACCAAGGGCAACCGGAGTATTAGCACGTCTAACATGCTCGCTGACCTTCTTGTGACGAATCCTGTGTTTGAAGAGAATGACGTGGATATCAAGATGTCACTGGATGACTGCAGAAATGACCAACCAGGGAATCCTGTGTCAAAATGCTCGCTGCCTCGTGCGGTCCCTAAGCAAAATCAAGAATATGTTCTTGTTCAGAACCCGTTGATGGCATCCTCGAACAAAGCCGAAGGGGACGAGGTCAATGCTACTGATTCCATGAGAGATTCAGGCACTGCTGAGGTCACCACAAAGGACGAGGGCACGACGGAGGATCCCAGGAAAGACCAGCACAACATGGAAGGCGCCGTGAAGGATCAAGATGTCCAGGACTTCATAAACGACGAGGAGTCGTGGTGACGACGAGGGCAGTGCGGAAGACTGGTGCATTTCTCCAGGAGTGTGCGTGCCAATCCTACGGAGCGTGATTTGCGGGGGGGAGCTAGCAAGGACTTTTGGACCTTTTCCGGTTACTTCAAGTAACAGGATCAGTTGCCAAATTTATAACGTGATTAGCCTTAATGAAACGTACCTTACTTTTCATCGAAGCAACATTTTTAACACTGTATACGCATGTTAGTAGGAGGTCTCGAACTTCTTGAAGTTCAGGAACATGTTCAGAAGCTGGGCATCTTTATACGATTGTAAGATTCACGAAGAGCTCCGACGGAGTGCACATTGCGGTAAACGAAAGCGTTACACTTTTTCATATGAAAACAAAGTTGCAACTTTGTTTGGATGGGATTATCATCAGAAATTTGCGGACCTTTTCTATCTCAACCCGATGGTCGCGCGCCAAAGCACGATTGAAATCATTTTCATCGTGGCATATAATTGGCCGTTGAGGTTTAGGATGAGTTCCCAGCTGTCAGGTGGAATCAGATCAGATTATACTAAAGTATGGCGCTCAGATCAGATTGCAACGATCAAATCAGATCAGCGGGGTTCGTCAGATCGGATCAGAACTCGGGAAAATAGGGAACGAGGGCGAGGCGCAAGGGATTACCTGACCAGAACCTCTGCTCCTTATGATTTGGAACCGGGCCAAATTACCTTACTTACTTACTACCTCTGACCTTTATAGTCTTGGCATAAGTAAATTGCCTTACCTTACCTTAGTCAATCAGCAGCAGCAGCAAAGCTCGAATCCCAACGGGCGATACAGTCGAATGTTCCATCTCACGATCGCCAGACGCTAACGATGACAATGCCACAACAGTCGCGTGTATGTACCACGACGCAACCGCGACGCCATGGCAGGCTCGAACGAAAAACGCATCTTGCTTGCATTGCAGATCGTCCATTGAAATGCTACAGTAGATACACTCGATATAATTATGAGTAATCTGGGCGCGCCACGTCGTGATGGTCCGACGATTCGCTTTTACATTGCATAGCAGACGCGAGGATCAAGAAATGTCAAATCATTAATGGCATGGCAGGCTCGATGTTCATGTTCGGCATGCAAATATCTCGAGCGCGCCACGTCGGTAAGATAAATAATCCCATCGACCGTCATATGCGCCTAGTGGAGATCTTAATTTAAGATCGACCGGGCCTCCTAGACCTCTGACTTTTATAATCTTCACCCAAACCAAATTACCTTGCCTTACTTACTTTAATCAGCAGCAGCAGCAGCAGCAGCAGCAAAGCTCGAATCCCAACGGGCGATACAGTCGAATGTTTCATCTCACGATCGCCAGACGCTAACGATGACAGTGCCACAACAGTCGCGTGTATGCACCACGACGCCACCCACGCGTTATGGCACGGCATGCTGGGAAGCAAAAAGCAAAGCACTGTCGCGCACATGATCCTGCGGTCATATGATGTAATGGCGATATCCATGGTAACATCGCATGGTAATTAATTGTGCTGTCCAATCAGCAGCAGCAGCAGCAGCAGCAGCAGCAAAGCTCGAATCCCAACGAGCGACGCAGTCGAATTCTCGATCTGATGATCGCCAAACGCTAACGATGACACTGCCACTGCATTCGCGTGCATTTACCGCGACGCCACCCTCGTGTTTTTCACGACCACCCTCGTGTTTTTCACGATTTCACGGACCTTTCGAAATCTTCATTAACTGTTATTAATTAACTGACTATTAATTAACTGACTATTAATTAACTGCTTTTCTTAAAACAGCCTCTGACAGTTAATGAACTTCCGACACTAATAGAGACTTCCGACACAAATAGCATAGTGTCTGAATTTTGTACCTTTGTCGTTTGTGTAAAAACTCGTCATATCGGATTAACGTCTATTCCACCTGTGGACTCTGAGGATGTGGAGGTGCGAGCACCACCTGGTCGATGGTGGTACTTTAGTTTCTTACAAGTCACTGAGGATCTGCTACCAAACTTAGCTCTGTTTCTCGCACCTCATAGTCTTGCTGTTGGGCACACTATCATCATCTACCGGTTTTTCGAAGACGGAATTTTACAGGCTGGGGTCCGTATATTTATTGAGGTTCGTTCTTATATATGTGTGCAAATGGCAGAATGGTTTGCTAGATTTTTGTTTTCTGAACATGAATATTTTGGGATGCTTCGCATCGCGTGTTGGAGCATGTTAGCTGTTAGCGCAGCATGTGCGTTTTAGAAAGTACTTTAAACGTACGTTTTGCATTATTGAACGAATGATCAGATTTGTCCTATAAAGTTGTTGTGAAAGCGGCGATGATATTGGCGATGCGCAGGTTTTGTATCACATTTCAGCGAGTACACGGAATGATCGTCAACAGGGTGGCCATGCAAATGATAATGAAACTTGGGATCTGCGTGCTGCTTATGCTCATGCAAATAGGCATACAAACGTCTATTATTTCTATATCAACGTCAATTTTGGTATGCGAGCTACAATTTGGCGTGCGCAGCAATCACAGAATGCTTGTGCATGCGGTGCGTGGAGGACCACGTGCTAATTCCGGAGGCGCGCGCAAAAACTCTGGAGGTGCACGCAAGAACTCTGGAGGAACAAGGCCAAAGTCTGGAGGCGTAAGACCAAATGCTGGAGGCGCAAGACCAAATGCCGGTGCTCCTATGGGGAGTGCGAACGCACTTGGAAATACTAATGCAGGTGAGTTAACATGCTCACGATGAAGTATTTCCGCTGACAACACACGATAGGTGTGCGTGTCCAAGATTCGTGCAAACAAAGCAGGTCGCTTGATATGATACAATTTACGGTGTAATGCAGGTCCTGTTGGTCAACAAAACGCACTTGGAAATACGGTGAGTAAACATGCTCACGATGAAGTATTTCCGCTGACAACACACGATTGCTGTGCATGTCCAAGATTCGTGCAAACAAAGCAAATCGCTCAAAATAATACAATTCACGGTGTAATGCAGGTCCTGTCGGTCAACAAAACGCACTTGGAAGTACTAATGCAGGTGAATGTAACACCTCAAATGTTGTGCATGTCCGAGATTCGTGCAAACAAAACGGATCGCTCAAAATGATTTACGTCGTAATGCAGGTCCTGTTGGTGAACAAAACGCTTTTGGAAGTTCTAATGCACATGAATCCACTCTGCCGACGACGCACATATGCTGTGTATGTTCAAGATTCGTGCAAACAAAACGAAATGCTTAAAATGATTTACATTGTAATGCAGGTCCTACTTTTGAGGTGCAGTGGCCTACTTTTGAATTGTCCTTTACATTCCTACAGACACAAGAAAGGGTGGTGGGTGGCGCCGACGCGAGGTCAGGCGTCTACAGTAGTGGAGATCTCATTTTTGAGATCGACCCCGCCTAGACCTCTGACCTTTATAATCTTCACCCAAACCAAATTACCTTACCTCCTCTGATCTTTATCGTCTTGGCATCAAGTGAATACCTCTGACCTTTATAATCTTCACCCAAACCAAATTACCTTACCTTACCTTACCTTACCTACCTCTGACCTTTATAATCTTCACCCAAACCAAATTACCTGACTTACCTTACCTTACCTACCTTTGACCTTTATAATCTTCAACCAAACCAAATTACCTTACCTTACCTTACCTTACCTACCTTTGACCTTTATAATCTTCACCCAAACCAAATTACCTTACCTTACCTTAATCAGCAGCAGCAGCAAAGCTCGAATCCCAACGGGCGACGCAGTCGAATTTTCAATCTCACGATCGCCAGACGCTAACGATGACAGTGCCACTGCAGTCGCGTGTATGTACCGCGACGCCACCCACGCGTTATGGCATGGCATGCTGGGAAGCAAAAAGCGAAGCACTGTCGCGCAGATGATCCTGCGGTCATATGATGTAATGGCGATATCCATGTTAACATCGCATGGTAATTAACCGTGCATTAACCGTGCTGTACCGCGACGCCACCCACGTGTTTTTGCATCGCATTGCATGTTGTAGCCTGTTAGCCGTTTGTCAGCCGTTAGGAACATGAACGTTTGAGGGGTTATCGTATAAATGATTGAACGCATGCTTCGATCTGAATTTTGTACCTATGTTTTTTTTGTAATATCGTCATATCGGATTAATGTCTATTCCACCTGTGGACTCTGAGCATGTGGAAGTGCGAGCACCACCTGGTCGATGGTGGTACTTTAGTTTCTTATAAGTCACTGTGGATCTGCTACCAAACTTAGCTCTGTTTCTCGCACCCCATAGTCTTGCTGTTGGGCACACTATCATCATATATTGCTCCTTCAAAGACGGAATACTTACAGGCTGGGGTCCATATATTTATTGAGGTTCGTTCCTATATATGTGTGCGAATGGCAGAATGGTTTGCTAGATGTTTGTTTTCTGAAAGTGAATATTTTGGGATGCTTCGCGTGTTGGAGCATGTTAGCTGTTAGCGCATGTACGTTTGAGAAAGTACTTTAAACGTACGTTTTGCATTATTGAACGCATGATCAGAACTGTCCTATAAAATTGTTGTAAAAGCGGCGATGATATTGGCGATGCGTAGGTTTTGTATCACACTTTCAGCGAGTACACGGAATGATCGTCAACAGGGTGGCCATGCGAATGATAATGAAACTTGGGATCTACGTGCTGCTTATGCTCATGCAAATAGGCGTACAAACGTCTATTATTTCTATATCAACGTCAATTTTTGTATGCGAACTACAATTTGGCGTGCGCAGCAATCACAGAATGCTCGTGCATGCGGTGCGTGGAGGACCACGTGCTAATTCCGGAGGCGCGCGCAAGAACTCTGGAGGTGCACGCAAGAAGTCTGGAGGCGCAAGGCCAAATGCTGGAGGCGCAAGACCAAATGCTGGAGCTCCTATGGGGAGTGCGAACGCACTTGGAAATGCAGGTGAATATATCATGCCCACAATGAAGTCTATCCGCTGACAGCACACAAATGCTTTGCATGTCCGAGATTCGTGCAAACAAAACGGATCGCTCAAAATGATTTACGTTGTAATGCAGGTCCTGCTGGTCAACAAAACGCACTTGGAAGTACTAATGCAGGTGAATATAACATCTCAAATGTTGTGCATGTCCGAGATTCGTGCAAACAAAACGGATCGCTCAAAATGATTTACGTTGTAATGCAGGTCCTGCTGGTCAACAAAACGCACTTGGAAGCACCAATTCAGGACCAGTTGGTCATCAGAATGCTTCAGTGGATGCAGGTGAAACAATACTAAACAACATACACATTGCATGTAAAACTTTATTTGTTGAGAACATGATTATAATGATTGTGTAAGTAGTGGGTATCCTTATTATTCAATGTGTACAGTATGACGCATCATATCACAAACAACCATGTTTGTGCAACCACTGCGGCACCTCAAGGTGTATACCTAGATTCATTTTTAAAATAGTAAATACAGAAATGGAAATCAAACAACTAAGCAAGGTTTTTGTTCTTGGTGTGACAGTCAACCGCAATAAGACACTGTCGTTTTTAGAACGACAGCAGCTCGCACGAAAATGGATGAACATGCCTCCGATAACTACGATGGAAGAAAGTAATCCTATTCATTTTGACAACCTGCAACACCAACAACCATGTGGTATAGGCAATTGCCCACTGGCAGAGTTAGCTTTGTCATTCAATAATCGTGAGCCAGCACAGATTTGTTGCGACAGCAATCGCTGTCGCGAACAGCCTGCATGCGATACATGCAGAATGTTATGCGAAGCAGACGATCAGCGCACAGATATTGATAGAGTGCCCAACGACATGTCATCTGCTGGATGTTTACAGGTAATTATATATTTGACTCAAAACTTGTATCATAAATACATATGCATACACATCATGCACTAACACATGCACACATAGTGTGAGATTTGTGTGCCAACATAAAAGCAATTATTATTTAGAATATTCCAGATTGTTAAATAAAGCTCACTGACATATTGTTTTCTGGTTCATTTGTTTGCTTTTCATGGTATCTAATAACTGAACATGGTGTGACGCAGACTGCTTGGGCATATTCGACAGTGGGGAAAACATTTATTAAGGAAGTGCGCAAACACACGCCATATAAATATGATCGCTACAATCAACCACTGGTGTTTTATACGGATGATTTTGGTCATGAGCACGAATGGGCAATGCCCAATGCCTTTACTCCAGCGCATATGCAATATATCCCTGGTTTCACAGAGAGTGTTGCATCCTTGCTACAATCCACAGTGGTGTTGGATGATGGTTTGCGGGGCAAAGTGCTCACACGCAAAGGCTTGTCACCAATGTTCTTGGTGCGAATGGAAAATGGCCAGTTACGCGAAATACATCGACAACATATTGTTCAAAATCAAGTAAGATTATTCTTGTATACATATATATATATATATGTCCAATGTATTATGCAACATTATACTGTTAACGTGATGTTTAAAATGACAATTGCATTATACAATTTTTGTTTTTGTAAATACAAATCCATGCAATAGACATGCTATTTATTCATGCTTCAATGCTTGGAGCATAGACCATAATGCATATTAAATATTTGCTAAGATCTATCATAATTTGGTGGAATAATTATGATAATGTGCATGTGCCAATCCTATGATGCACATAGTATGAATTTTCAAACTAATTGACATTGTGTATGGGATACAAATGTACACAGGGACGGCCGAACCCATTAACGTGCACCAATTCAACTTCGAAGGATGCATTCATTGATAGCCTATACAATTTTGACATAAGCTATGATCCGTTTTGTCCAATCTCTGCGCCCACAGCTTCCAACTCTGCGAACATCGCTGCAACATCATGTGAAACCATGACAGAGTTGTTCATGAACACTCCGCGACCTATATGCGCGCCCATCACTGAGTGCAGAGATATGACTGACATATTTATGAACACATCTTGCATGGATTGCGACGTATCTATGTCAGCATCTTCTACTGTAACGTCATCGGATCCTATGGTTGAAATGTTTTTGAACGTGGATCAACCAGTTTGCGCACCCATCGTTGAGTGCACAGATATGAGCACATCTTCCGTGGATTATGCAGAGGACACAGTTCCAAATCGTCGATTGCCTTTGAATCTAAAGCATTGTTCCAAGTGTCATTTGTGGCAGTTCACTTGGAAATCCAACAATCGCAGCTATTTGTCATCTTGTGTTTGTGGCGACAAAGCAGGAGGAAAATTGGCAGAACGTATGCAGGAAATCTATTCACTAAAACCTCTGCCTGCTGAAGTTTTGCCCTTTTACAATTCTGGTATGCTGTTGAAAAACGGCTTTAAAACAAACTCTTTGTGTGCATTATCTGCACTTACATTGCCTGCAGATGGAGACATCCGCAAGAACAATGAATTGCACCTCCCATGGCAGAACGCATGCTTCAAGATGCACGGACTTACATATGCTCGAGTATTGCAAAATAATCACACCGAGAGCTCTATATCTTATTATTTTGGTGGACCTCAAGTACATAACCATGCAGCCAATCATCAATCTCAGGTGTACGGACCTGGGATGCCAGTTCGTGTATTTGATATCACACGGCAATCTTTGCAAACCCATAACCATCTGGTGCGCGAATTGGTTGCATTGACACACGCATCAGCCGATGATGCTGCAATCTGCTTTCAACATGCCTCTGATCCAGATGCACCACAAGCATGCAATCGCGAATTTTTCACTGTTACATCATTCCCACCAACTTGCATTCCAGAGCCACGTCAATATATCTATTTCAAAAATAGCAATCTCCCCAACAATCGCGCCCAGTTTGTGAACTCTTTGGACCCATTATACGAGCCGTTGGCATTCCCGTTGGTCTTTTTCCATGCAGAGACTGGATACAATATTAACCTTCACAACAAAACAAACAAAATTACTCTTCATCATTATTCAATGGCTAGGTTATGGATGCCAGAACAATTACCAGATGGCAACTACCTAAATTACTGCAATGTATATGGTGACAGGATACCTTGTAGTCGATTGCATACTATGCCTTGGTTAGCACAACAATATGTACTAGATGCTTTCAGTCGCGATCGCGAAAATCGATTAGAACACATCCGCCAAAACCAACATAACTTAAATCGGCGTTCCGCGCCAAATGATGAAGGTAGAATCAGTGAGAACACCGATGATGCTGAACCAAACAGTAGTAATGTACGAATCCCTAAGGGGTTTCCGAGCTCCCCGAAATTTATGAGTAACAAAGTGTTGGACGCACTAGAGACTGTACGATTTGCAGGCAGGCCATTAACATTTTTGACATTTACTTGCAATCCAAAGTGGCCAGAATTGGTGGAAATGTTGCCTATGAATTGCACGGCATACGATTGCCCAGATATCACCAATCGTGTTTTTAAAATGAAACTAGACGCGTTCTTGGCTGAGCTCAAAGTTGGTTCATTGTGGTCGCAAACCTTAGTGTCGGTGGACAATTCTGATCCTAGCCGACGTGTGTGGACATACAGCTTGAGACGGACAGATATGCCGGACACCGCACCTGGATACCAGGTGAAAAAATTCTACCGACATAAAACCTATTAATGTGACCAAAGAAATAATAACAAATGAAGCTTCATTTTTTAGGCTCAGATAAAAGGATATGTAAAGTTCGTGATAACACCTCAAGTACAAAGATATCCAGATAAATTGAGTATCAAACATAGTGTACCAACACTCTCCACATGCACATAAAATATTATATCGCATGGCAGACATTTATGATTCATATTGATGGTACCTACAATATTGTGTACTTGTGCTGCAGGTGAGTGTGATTGAATTCCAGAAGCGAGGCCTACCGCACGCTCACATTGTGTTTCGGCCAGCAATAATGCCTTTTGGTACAGAGTCCACCACTGCAGCCACCAATGCACCGCAACCATGGGCAGATCAGTTCACTTGTGCACAGAAGCCCACCCCTGATGTGCTTGCAGAATACGGTATGTTGACCGCTTTGCCCTCGGGAGGATACAACATTTCATCTCATTTGCGTGCCATGGGCTATCGGAACTTGCAACGCACTTGCCCCAACACCGACTTCTACATCAATCGTCGCGCACCGTCTGCACTCGAAGTGTGCAAGGAAATGAAGCAGCTGGTTTGTGGAGATCGTCCGTGCATGGACGGATACGGAGCCAAGTCGCCCACCACTGGCCGACGTACTTCAGGGCCAATGGAACACGGTCCGCATCCAAACGACGACAACCGGCCAGCTAATTGGTGCAAGAAGAATGCGCAAGGCTATTGCAAAAGCTGCTTTCCGCGTTGTTGCGGCATTACTCGCCGCGTGGAGAATGGCTTCATCGAACTCAAACGGCGAATCGGTGCTCAGATACGATCAAACTGGACTGCTGGGGACGAATTCATTGTGCCATACAATCCGTGGATGTTGTTCAAGTACCGCACGCACGTGAATGTGGAGATCGCAGCCAAAGTGTCCGTGATCGCTTACTTGTACAAATATTTGTTCAAAGGAGGTGATCGTGCCCGGTATGAAGTACGCAAGACTGCGGATGGTGTCGAAATCGTAGACGAGATCGCCGACTGGAAGCAAGGGATGTACACCTCAGCTTCAGAAGCTTCTTGGCTCACAGCAGGCTACGACAAATTCAACAGTTCGCCGTGCGTAGATGTGTTAGATGTGCACATCATCAACCCGCACTCCAAGGAACAAGCCTCAGGCAGTTCGGAGTTTGAGAAATATGTCTTTCGGCCACCCGAAGTGGATGCTTACGCTGCGGAACACTTCGGTGTCACTGAGCTCACTGCCACCGAGTTTCGACGCCTATTTGTGGCCACCTCATCTCCGCCGACAGATGTGAAGAAGAAATGCAAAGACGCCTTTGGTCAAGGCTGCCGTGTGTGCCCTGCCACTTACATGCGGCATAATCCTCATGATAAATTCGAAATGCGAGATGCCCATTGCCCACGCCCCATCTGGTATCGAGATATGCATTTGAATGGCGGTGGCTATGCATATTATTATCCATGTTTGCATGCTGATCGCCACATCGCACGACTGCAACGCGTCTATAAAGTGGGAAGCGAGCTATGGTATTTCCGCATGTTTGTGATGAACAAACGGGTACCCATCGTGACCGATTATACTGACGATCCTCTTCGACCAATCCGTGAACTGACTGCAGAAAAAACTTTTCAATCAGTGGCACGTATGCTACATCTTGTCCCGCACGATAAGGAAGCCGAAATCGCTATGACAGAGGCCGTGATGACACACACCACACCGTTTGGTTTATTTTCTTTGTTTGTGGTGCTCACCATGAACGGTTACCCTACTGAGAAAATGCTGCGTTCACCAGAGCACCAATTTATTCGAGATGCGATGTCAGCAGAATTCACAGGCACCATGCCAGAAAAACATCAACGATTTTTGAAGGAGCTGAAAAAACATTTCGAATCTAATGGCAAGAACCTTTCCGATTATGGCATAACTGAGCCCACCGCATGCGACATGTCTGAATTGACTCAACACCGCGCCTATTGGCAAGAGCAAAAATTCATGATGGAGAATTACCTTCGTGAGAATGAACTCTTCGCCGAACAGCAACGTGTCGCAGATCGAGTGAAGCACCTTGTATTGCAAGATCGAAATTGCAGCGATGCCGCCCCCACAAATGATACATCATACACTTCGAGCAATGATCTGCGGCCACCCTTCCCTGTGCTTTTCTTGGATGGACCAGCAGGCACTGGTAAGACCACCACCATCACACATCTGCTTTATGACTTACGCCTCAACCACAACCGTGTGTGTGTAGTGTCCGCCACGACTGCCCTTGCTGCACAACTTTATCACCAAGGCGAAACTGTTCACGCACTAGGCAAATTGAACGTGACCAAAACGAACGACGAAGTGATCCAGAGCAGTTTGAAAGATGGTGACCAACGTCTTGAATTCCTGAGTCATGCCGATTTCGTAGTCATCGACGAAGCGCCTTCACTAATGCGCGCGAATTTGGAAGCGTTTGTGCAATTGCTTATACGCGCCAACTTCAAAGGCGTATTGTTACTGGCCGGAGATTTTCGTCAGATTGCGCCAGTGGTGCGAGGTGGTCAACGATCGGACATTGTGAATGCTTCCCCACGTCGTTCATTATTATGGAAACATGTGGAGAAACATAACTTGGCCACTGTGAGACGCATACCTAAAGACCTTGAGTGGGCACAACACGTGACGAGCGTCGGCAATGACACGCACATCAAAGCTGCGCCTACAGATGGATATGATACAGTGGATCTTCCTTCTGGAGCATCGCTGGTAGACATGTCTATCATTCCTGAAAATAACCGTTTCACAGGCAAGTGACACATTACACACAACATGCCCACCCCCTTTAATGTATATCTTGGCTCTGGCCCACATTTTTTTTAAATTGACCCAAATTTTTTTTTGAAATTTTTCCTAAAGTCACCTAAATTTTTCCTCCCTTTTTGAAAAGGCCCCTAAATTTTTCCTAAATTTTTTTCAATAATTAGCCGATCTCGCGGGCCCCATACACGCCCAAACCGGTTCGCTGAGACGCGGAGACGCTTGCCCTAGGCCCCTATTTCTTTTGCAATCACCCAAATTGGCCTAAGAACCTATTTCATACTACTTTGTTCAACTTGGCAACTTATTGGCAACCTTCAGACCTGTAAAACCTATATGAAATATGATCGATAACAGGTTTCAAGACTAATTAAACCGGTTCTGAGACTACGACACGCAATAGGTTTTGCTTAGGCATCACAATTGAGGTTTGGAGGGGCTACCTTGCTTGTCGGTGCAAGGGCAACAAGGGCAATGCAGGTGGACAGGGCGCAAGCCTGTTTCACCATCGAAATCCTCTCTGCTACGAGAGATAGGACAGGCATTCCGAATGCTGAGAACTCTCAACGGATGGCCTCACTTTCACAATTTGACTGCCTTGAAGATACTTGATGAGAAGATCAGAACTTGAATTGCGGCGGTAATGCGGTATCCGTCTGTGTCACGTCTCACGTCGACGTGTAAAGTATGGGAATGACAGCAGCCATCGCGATCGCGGAGACATATTCGATATCCCCCCAGATTTTTCACCAATCCCGCCCATATTTTTATTCTATTTTTTTACATCTTCTAATCAAATTTTGACTTATTTTGAAGAACGCACCCAAATTTTGATCAAATTTTGAAATTTTTTTCAGGCCAAAAACTCGCCCAAATTTTTAATCAAATTTTGAAAAATCCTGGCCAGTGCCAATGTATATCTCATCAAAATCAATTATCAACCACACCTAAAATATGTTCAATATGATGTCTCAATGCATTATTATGCATTCATTTATGATAATAATAAGATATCATTCCTAAACAAATTATTTATTTGCAGCATCACTTGTACTTACAATTTTTTGGTATTTGTATATCACAAATGGCAGGTGACAATATGGATGATGCAATGAAGTTCGTGTTTGGAAACGACATGGACGATTTTGATAACAACGCCATCTTAGCCACTTCTTGTGATGCAGTTAAATTTTGGAACTCAGAGATTCAGAAACGCCGCGCGCATCTTGCCGATACTAAAACTTATTTGAGCCACAATTCAGTGAACGACGATTTTGCTTTTGCAGAGGATTTTAACAGCTCTGAATTTCTGAACACACGTGAAGAGAATGGGGTGCCGCTGCATGAGCTAACTCTCGCTGTGAATGATATTTGTTATTTGATGCGCACTATCAACAAGAAAGCTGGATTGGTTACTAGCACTAGGTTGCGAATTGTTGATTTACATGAGCGGTCTATTCGCGTGGTCATCGTCGGCGACCCTACCAACACTGTCCACGTTATACCACGCATCACCTTCATTTTTTCACCAGGCATCTCCAACCTAGAAATCCATCGAAGACAATTTCCACTATCTTTGGCCTATGCGATGACTGTGAACAGAGCACAAGGTCAAACACTCAAACGAGTTGTGCTAGATACCACACGTCCCGCATTCTCGCATGGACATTTGTACGTCGCATTATCTCGTGTGCGCGATCGGCACTCAATTGCACTATTCAACAAACACAAGATCCCCGCTGCCTTACAAATCACCGTGACCTACGATGAATTGCTCAAAGACAACGACACATCTTCAAATACTTTCTCAGTGCTGTGTTTAAATACGGAAACCGCAATAGATGAGCTCTTTCAAGATGGACCACGTCAAATGGATGAACCAGACATTACAGATGAATTGACATCAGTGTTCATGACCACACCGCTCTCTGATTGCACTATTCACCAATTAGAACACCATGAGTGCGAATTATAGTATTTGTGCAAACTACATAATTGCTACACATACAATTCAATTTTAAGATTTCACAGCTCCCAAATATTCCCTGAAATTCATACGCCTCTTATTAAACAAATAATACAGCATGATACATCCATTAGTGTTATAGAATGCTACTCAGATTGTCCAAATCCTTGTTATAAAAGGCCCTTAATATACCTTGGCATTCAATTGTAAAGCAGTCATGGCGCAAGCACTCAATTGCATACATTATAATATTAAAAAAAATCGTAAATAACTTCGTGTAAGGCTTCTTCTACCACAAAACATAAATGAAAACACTAAGTTACAATGCCCACATCGTTTGAAATGTGAATGACAAGTCACTCTCACATTAATGGTTCATATGCTCACAAGTCTATTGCTAGTGCTACAATTGTGGACACGAATGTCTACTAAAAGTACATTGAAGAACAAAGCTCGCAATGCAGGAATGAATTTATTGCTAAAAAGAAGGCGTGTTCGCGATGATGTCCAGTACACATATATATCATATATACCCTACATGATGAATTAATAAAGCTGACTTTCTTTCACCATACTTGCTGCTCAACCTCGCGAATAGCCTCCCGAAGGACTATCGGTCTGGCATCGGGGCAGTAAAGTTAAGAAAGCCTGCATATTAACCGACCGACGTTACTTATCGCGCTGGTATGCTCATGTGCAAAACAAACACTCCAAGACAAAATAATTCAGCCTACAACCTATAGCTAGAACAACCAGGATGCAGAATGCATAGATGTTTCCTACCCAATACAATAAACACAACATTAGATAAACAAGACTGTTGGCTATCTAATGTTTGTGTGTGTGTGTTCTTCACACACGAACTACCTGTAATTCCTGCATCTGGCAAACCTGCATCCAACCACGACAAAGCAAAAAATTCAGCAAAATAATAAAAGGGAGCTAGAGGGCGTGTGACCGTGGGGGGCGCTTAGTTCAAATAGGGAGCTAGGGTGAGTGTGGCCGTGGGGGGCGCTCGGTTCAAAGAAAGAGCTAGGGGGCGTGTGGCTGTGGGGAGCGCTTGGTTCAAAGAGGGAGCTAGGGGGCGTGTGGCCGTGGGGGGCGCTTGGTTCAACCTTCGCAGATAGCTATGGCGCACCCTCCCACTCCCATTCGGCAGATGCCTATAACGCGCCCTCCCCCTCCCACTCGGCAGATAGCTATGGCGCGCCCTCCCCCATCCACTCAGCAGATAGCTATGGCGCGCCCTTCCCCT
>LGRX02010602.1:0-11395 GCA_001247695.2 Cymbomonas tetramitiformis
CCTACGGGGCGGTGCGCTCAGTGACGTAAATCGTACTCCCCGGGACACAACCTCACTCTGTAGTGTCTACGTGGCACAACCGCACAACCGATTGTCGGCATCGAATGGCCTTGGTCTCTCGAGGTTGAAACTCGACCACTGACCAGGTCTCTCGAGGTTGAAACTCGCCCACTGACCAGTCATCCAATGCGCAGTGGAAGCGGGGTAAGAGCCCATAACCTCATGAAGAAACAGATTCTGTCGACTCGAGGAAAAGGTGCCGAGACTGGGATTGGAACCCAGGATCTCACTGTCACTAGTCGTGCGCTCTATCCACTGAGCTACATCGGCGTTTTGATGACGTTGGTGGTTGGTGGTTGGTTTCGTATGGTGTGAGTGACAGGGTCTGATCTCCAGATCGTGACACGTGGACAGTGAAGAGTACCGGAATATCCTAGTTCACTAGATATCAGAGGGTCCCGAACTGTGTGGATAAACTCTCATAAGATAAATAAACCCCGTAAGCTAGATATACCCGGAACGGTCTCGCAACGGTCTCGGAACTAGCCTACCTGTGACACAGCGTGTGTCACAGCACGAACCTATAGATCAGTCAGCAGTCCAGTGTTGGTCCTAGGGGTCTGTCATAGGGGCCTGCCTGTCAGGGCTGCCTATACAGATTCCAGCACACCACCCCAGCACTGTGGGTGGTGACTGGCTAGGATAGTCAGAATAGTAAATCTCTAGGGCAGAAGCCAGGTTGACAAGTCCTAACTGCTAATCCAACTGCGCAATTCTGATACACAAATTGGAATCCCTCTAACCAGCACAAGAGAAACCATACAGGCAATGCAAGTCCTGCTAAACTACTGAAAAGCTCTGTGCCAGTAAGTCAGATTGAAGATTTCAAAGGTGTCAAAATAAAAGCATAAACCAAATTGAAGACCATGTTGAGGTCAAAGTACATCTCAGTACACCACCAGAAAGTGGTGCACTGCCAGAAACAGTAATAAACTACTCGGGGTCAAAGGTCAGAGGAGCACCGTCACCACAATGAGCACCGTAGTAGCCCGCAGTAGCACGGCGGAGCAACACGGGGCGGCCAAAGTGTAAGGTGTCGATCACTGAAAAATCATTCGCCAGAGAATTTGACGGAGTCGGAGTTGCTGATTCGTCGATCACGGGAGGCTGCATCGCACTGGGGTGCTGCCAAGTGCTGCCCGACGGTGGGGCCTCGTCATCTGAAGACGATGCCGGCGACAACGGAGGACCGTCCTCAAATAACACAGCAGGCGGTGGCGGCCCGGGATGCCATGGCACCGGAGCCATATATATAGAGGCCCTGCCGCCTCTGTACCCGCCGGTGGAGACGAGGCGGTATAGCACACGGCACCGTAAAAAACGGCGCCTCCTCTCCCCTGCACAGCACAGGCTGCGGCGCAGCCTGACCCGATATCGCACAGGGTCGATGTCATTGGCCACCATATAGGTGGCAGCTTCCACTCCCATGACAGAAATCAGGAGAATGAAGGTAAGAAGGAACGGCATCCCCCACAAGTCCGCGTGGGCGGGGAAGCCCCACGGAGGCTTTCCGCAGCCGTGGCTGCGGGGAGCACCGTCATGCCAATCTCCCAGAGCACCACCAGAGTGAGGTGCTCGGGCTGCGGGCGTCGACGAGTGATTTGCCGAGATTGTCGAAGCCCGCGGCTTCACGACGAAGCTGCCGTCGGCGAGGTCCTCGTAATCGTCCGTGTCGTAACCCGTGAGATCAACCTGTCCGATGGCGGCGTGGTTCACGGTCTGAACGAACCCAGCGAACAGGGGAGAAGTCCTGTCGCGATTGACCGGCCCCTGGCCGAGAGAGTCTCCCAAAAAGAGGGTTTGGCCGAAGATTGGCCGAAAGAATTTTGACCCTTAAGTATGCAAAAAGATGTCAAAACAAGAAAAAACAAATGTTTTCTCGAAAACTGGCCGAAAGGCCTCCGGAGAGGACTTCTCCCCTGCCAGCGAACTCACCGTCCGCGTCCGCTGTGGTGGTCACCCGCGCCGATTGAAGTGGCGCGGGCTTCACATCCTTTCCCTGCGAGACAGGCATAGCAGGGGCCGGCACGGCGGATGCCGATGCCGCCGCACCACCTGCCGGAACCTGCTCCTCCGGTGTGGCCACCGCCGCGGCGGGTCCGCACACTAGAGCCGAAGCCCCCTGCCCGATGCCGGCAGTAGGCGGGAAAGATGCGTGAGTGTAATGTACCTGCGGGTTGGCCGCGGAGTGAACCTCCGCGGCAAGATCGTCGAGCCGGTGGAGAATGTCATCTCCCTCGGAAGCCGGCTGCTGCTCCACGGTGAAGCCGTAGGCGGACACGTCGATGCCGCCCACCGCTCCCGCACAAAGCACCGCGGGCGGCCCGTACGCGGCTGCCGCACGCGCGAAGGACTCCGCCCCGTCATCCGCCGCCTGCTGGAACAACGCACACATGGCGAGTGCGTGCAACCCCTCTGCGTCCTCCTCGTCGATGGGAACGCAAAATGCCGCGGCAGAGGTGGGCGGGTGTTGGCGCCCGCCCAACGGGCAGTCGCGGTAAAAGTGATACGCCTCACCTTTTCCCGCCTTCTTGCACCTACCGCAGAACGGCTTCGCTCGTTGATCGTCGCGGTCGAATCCCACCGGTGGGGCCTTGTGGGTCCCCACACGGAATCCTCGCGGCTGCTGCCCCCGCTGCTGCTGCTGCCGCTGCTGCACCCGCTCCCGCTGTTGACGCACAACCGGAGCGGCCTCACCGTGTTGCCGCTGCACGAGCTCCTTGAGCTCCGTGATCTTCTGCAGCAGTGCGTCGTACTCGCTGCTAGACAGGTGCGCGGAGATGCCGTCCGCGCCAGAAGCCGCCTTCCCCCCGCCCGTCTGTGCCCAAGCCTGGTAATTTTCCACAACCATGGAACGGAGCGAAACTAGTGACACATGAGTCAAGTCAGCGGCCATGGGATAGCGGACCTTCACCGCAGCGTAGAACACGGGGTCGAGTCGGGTGTAGAGGCTTAATTTTCTGGTAGCCTCCGTCGGTGTCCAGTCCGACGCCCTGTTATCCCGCACCAAACGTTGCTCCTTAGCCAAAATCGGCTGCGGGTCAACGTTTGCGGGATAACGCAACGCGGCGTGCTCCTCCTGCTGGGACTCTCGTAGTGCCACCGGTACACAGCCCTTGATAACGTCGACCAGAGCTCGCCGTCCATCTCGGTCAGTCGAAGAATCCGTACCAGTGAGCCAGACGTAGGCGTTGCTGTGCTTCTCCACCACGAGAGCCAGAACGTCGTACAAAAGGCCATTCACCCGGCCGACCACCGGAGCCAGAGGGTCGTCGAGGTCAAAGGCACACAGCTCCAGCCCAGCCGACTGAAACTCTGTACGCAGCTGCACCACCAGGTCGGACAGAAGGCCAGCGTCGTCCGTACCGCGAAAGTGATGTTTCTTGTCACCAAGAATATCCTCACGGATACTCTTGGCCCAAGCCCGGTGGAGACGCGCCTTGTAGATCTCGTCCACCAACTTGGATTGCTCCTGCAAGTATTGTCTGACGGCCACGTCCTCGTCTACGTTCGATGCAGGGTTGGGGGTAGGAACAAAAGGCGTAGCAGCCGTCGGCGTGTTCCGTACCCCGTCGATCAACCTCAGAGAGGCGTCAATGTCGCTGTCCCTCGTAAGGGACTTCTTGCTCCGTGTTGTCACACCCATCTCCAGATAAGCCTGAGGGGAGGCGGTACGCTGCAGCACGTTTGGGTAGGGCCGCGGAGAAAATGCGACGCCACAGATACGGACCGAGCGGTCGAGCCATGCGAGCGAGGGGCAAAGGAAGATGTCGTCGAAGTCAAAGGTGCCAAGGTCACCAGCCCAAAACTCGGTAGCAAGCGGGATCAGAGCGTGCAGAAAACCGCGAATGAACATTGCGACGACGAAACCCGATCCAAGCCGGTACCCCATAGCTGCGGCTCAAAGTCGCTCACCGCAAGCTGCTCATCTCACAATTCTCGCTGATACCCAAACGCGCAAACGCGCACCACCTCTCCGAGCGGCCGTTTAGCCAATCATGGCCAAACTAGCAAGTGGAATAAAGCGTGGATGGGGCCACGACCTACCGGAATATCCTAGTTCACTAGATATCAGAGGGTCCCGAACTGTGTGGATAAACTCTCATAAGATAAATAAACCCTAAGCTAGATATACCCGGAACGGTCTCGCAACGGTCTCGGAACTAGCCTACCTGTGACACAGCGTGTGTCACAGCACGAACCTATAGATCAGTCAGCAGTCCAGTGTTGGTCCTAGGGGTCTGTCATAGGGGCCTGCCTGTCAGGGCTGCCTATACAGATTCCAGCAAAGAGTGACTAACGAAGGAGTACGCTTTTTCCCCCAACCTACAGGGGGCGGTGCGCTCAGTGACAAAAATCGTACTCCCCGTGAGTTTCGCACGAAACTTCGATTTACCATTTTGGCCATATCTCACGCCATACTGATCTATTTGCTGGAACGTGACGCCCCGACTGTCATTCCTATAGTTAGGGTGTATGACTGTCACCGGTCCCGGAACCCTAGACCCCGAACATATAATAACGGGAAGACTGAGTATTCTCACCGGTGATCTATTCTGATTATCTGTCTCACCGAATATACAGTCCAGCTGATATATTCAGCAGGTTTGGTCCCACGCACTCTTAATTTTACACTGCGACTTTGGCCATGATTGGCTAAACACCGACGCTTGAGATGGGGTGAGGGGCCCGCGTTAGAGGGGTTTTCGGTATGGGCGGTATGGCTCAGTTACGGACGCGCGGTTGATTGGATATGATTGGGGCGCGCGTTATGGCGGCTTATTTTCCGTGCAGTATCGTTGGGCTGGATTTTGTTGTTTCTGGTCGCTAGTATACCGTCCGGCATTGATCACGTCCTTTCGTCCCACACGACCGCGTACTATTTGCTGTTTCCCCGATTTATCCTCGACGACCCGCCACAACTCGCAAGCCGTCGCCCACACCGTTAGCCTCGCCTCGCATTATCCACCTCACCCTGTCTCTATAGTCATTTCATCATGGGTACTTCTACGAGATCACACACTGCGGCCGCACGCCGCTCACTAGTTACCATTTTCGACGATGCCGCAGCCAGACATGCGACCACGCCAGCCACTCCTACGGTTGCGACTGCACCGGCTGCCCAATCAGCGGGGGCGATGTTCCTCGACGAGGTCAGACGTCTGGCGAAGGAGTCCTTCGACGAGCGGGCCGCCAAGCTCGTCATCAAGAAGGTGTACGACGACAAACATGGGCGTTTTGATGGTACGGAGTCGAACGTCAGCTCCGTCTTCGCCCGTCTGGTTCTGGCGCTACGGGACATTTTCGTCACTGAGGAGGACGCGTTTTCTTCTCTGTTCGACCTGGAGGATGCCACCCTGCCCGTCCGAGCTGAGACGAACAAGCTGTTGTTTTCGACACTGGAGTACATCATCGCTCCGGTGTCGCCCGCGGCGGACTGGATGGAGTCTTCAGCGGAGGCACACCCGTTTGATGGGAAACGGGTGTTGCTGGAGATCGCCAGGATGCTTCTGGATTCCGGCGGACCCTTTCAGGGCACCGCAGACCTTCTGGCCATCAAGATCAACCAGTTCGACCCGTCGCGGACTATCGCCGCCTTCAACGCCGCTCTTCGGTCTGCTCGACGGAAGAGCACCCTCGACGACATGGAGGTCAAGTCCCTGTTCATCAAGTCCCTCGACCCGGTCTTCTATGCCCCGGTTGTCAACCGGCTTTTTCTGCACGACCAACGTGCGGCGGAGTCCCTTGCCACCATTCAGCAATGGACCCGTGAGTGCTACGCACAAAACGGAACGGACTCGCACGTCCCGCCTGCTGCGCGCACGTACTCCGCCCTCACCCTGACTGAGCAGAGCGACGGCGAAGACTTCAATACCATCTTCAACGAGCTCCGCGACCAGCTCTTCGACATGAAGAAAGAGATCAAAGCCCTTCACAACCGTATCGACGACACGAAGGGCTTCACGACCCGCAACGACAAGAAGAACGCCATCGGACGAGGTGGACATGGTGACGGAGTCCGCTTCGCGGCGAAGCCTCTTCCCGAGCGCGGCAACTTCCCGCAATCTTTGCGTGGGCGAAGTCTTCTGGGAAGGCGGCTTTCCACAAACCCACCGGTACGTTCGTTCCTTTGTGCCGGAACGCGGCATGCTCCGCTACGGCGGAAAAGCATTGGCATCGGGACTGCCCGAACGGCGGGCCACGCGGACATGTTGGCGCACACGGCTTCAGCGTTGCGGACAACGAGAATGACATCTTCGCCACGCTGTTCCAGAACGCCATGGACAACAACGACGCCGCTCGTTTCGACGCCGTCTGCTACATTGCAGACGGCAAACCGGAGCTCTACGACACCGTCTCCGCCTTCTCCTTGTTCGCTGTCGCCGAGGAGCAGGTGCCCAACACCATCGACGAGTATCTGGAGTGCCGCCAGCCCGCTGACACACACCCGCTTCGGGGTCTGCGCGGTTGGTGGTGCTGTGAACATCAACAACTTCAAGGTCCATGACAAGGTCCATGCCGACGCTCTGGTCGTACCACCGCCGCCAGCGCCGCCTTCCGCTCCGCAGTCGGTGGTGTCCGACGGGGAGTTGTACCCCGTCAGCGCGTTGCACGCACACGAGCCGCACGTGTCCTTCATGGACAAGTTCGCGGTCAACTTGGACCTCACGGGACCGGAGCCGACACTTGCGATGCACAACATGGGGGCCGTTGCGCCCGTGGATTCCGTGTCAAGGGCATCAGGCGACTCCGAGGATGACGACGAGGGTCTTCCGCCACCGCGGCAAGCCTTGGGGTGCGGCAGACCGCCGATGGGTTTTGGGTTCTCCGCCCTCACATCTCTCGCGGTCTGCATGCTGTTCTTTGTTTGTGCAACTGCCATGCCTTCCCAAGATCACTCCGCGCAAGCGTCATCAGCAACCCCGGAGCACACCGGCGACGAGGTCGGTGGTGCTGGTGTGCTGACGCCCACAGCCGTCCCGCCGGCGCTCTATTGGCGGCCGGAGGGGTGGTACCCCAACGACCATGGGAGTTATCTCGGCGCCCTTTGGACGTGGTACCCGGGTCCCTCGCAGCCACCCGAAGCGGCTCCGATCGTTACCGTGCCGCCCTCGCCGGGTGGTGCTCCACCGTCGCCGATCTATGTGCCACCCGCCTGGGGCGAGTTGGACGAGGATGCACCTTCTTCATCAATCGAGCACAGGACCCGGCTGGTTGCACCCGGTGCAACTGACTACAGGGACATCGGCACTTTCTCAACTTTCTCATTTTGCTCTACGCATGATTTGCCAAACAGTGGTACCAGCTCTCCTGGGCGTTGTAACAGAGGCACCGGCTCTCCCGGGCACTCTCGACGTGGCTAGAGTTGATGGGATTGGATTAGCCTGCCTCCAGAATGTGATGCTGTTGGTTCAGGTTGCCCCAAGATGGGCTTAATTTAGGGGTTTAACTGTAGCTGTATTCTGCAGTATGCCTCACTGACTGCTAGTTTCAGGAGTTACCCTGCCAGAAAGGACAGGTTCTCATGTAGGATGCTTATTTCCACCGAAGCTGAGTAGGTGTTTGTTTCAGTTCCGTGACCACCTAGTTTGCCAGTCACCACCCTAGGAGGTGGTGTGCTGGAAGTGACGCCCCGACGGTCATTCCTATAGTTAGGGTGTATGACTGTCACCGGTCCCGGAACCCTAGACCCCGAACATATAACGGGAAGACTGAGTATTCTCACCGGTGATCTGTTCTGATTATCTGACTCACCGAATATACAATGTTACAATCCAGCTGATATATTCAACACTTATATCGTGATATAAGCGCTTATGGATATATAATAAAATACGCTTATATCCGATATAATATATACCGCGCGATTCTGGGAGGTTTTGGGTGCGCTTTGATATAATGTAATCGGGATATTTAAGCCTCAGGGTTATATATCCCCACAACCCTGGTCTAGATCCTAGGTCCTCGCTCCTTGGGATCGACGGCAACGCTTATTACCAGCACGCACGCTCCGCGGACGGTCTTGCTTACTGTCAACACTCACGAGGTACCTACTTAGGGTATTCCCCAGATTTATCAAAAAAATTTGCGAAAAATGGGTAGCCGTGATAAGTCGATAAATTTCGCGAAAAATAGGGGGTCTGTGCGCGAAATTTCGATTCCAGACATCCGGTCGGAAAAAATCGATAAATTTCGCGAAAAATAGGGGGTCTGTGCGCGGAATTTCGATTCCTAACATCCAGTCGCAAACTCGCAATCCATCGATAAATTTCGCGAAAATTGTGCGCGAAATTTTGTGATTCCCGGCCGAGTACGTCAAATACCTTTGGCTTTGGAATCTGGTGAAAGACAATATTTTAACCTAACATTCGACAATTCGTTCAGTTTTACAGTCCGTCGGTGACAATTGTGACTTTAAATGGCTGGAGGGTGGGCTTCAGAACTCGCCAATTCTTATGGGGACGATTGGGATCGACCCGACAGTGACAGTGACGACGGTGACGATGCCGAAGTGGAACTAGAACTCACCGTGTCGGAACGCCGAGCGCAGGATAAACAAAGCCAACCTGTTGTCAACCCGTTCGACCGGTTTAAGCGCATTCGAGAAGGTCAAGCGGGGCCTGCTCTGGCAGTTCACGAGCGCGATAGAAAGGTCCCTAAAAAACCGCCCTCAGGAAAGAAGACAGGTGGTGGTGGTCACCTTGCTTCCAAAGAACCGACCTCTATCACGCCTCAACAACGTCTCCGCGAGTTTCCTGATTACTGCCTTCGAATTTCAGCTGGAAAATTGTATTGTCCTTGCTGCAAGGAGACGCTTAGTTTGATCAAAACGTCAGTGAGCTCCCAGGTCAAAAGCGCGAAACACAGAACGAAGCAGGATGCTTTCGCTTGTAAGCGCGAAGACGATAGTGAGCTCAAGTCCATATTATCAGACTATTTTCACGAGCACGAGGATGAGCACACCGCCTCATTATCCGCTGAGGTACACTTGTACAGATACAGGGTGACAGAGGGGTTGTAGTTCGCTGGAGTTCCCATCGCGAAGTCCGACTTTTTAAGACCTCTCCTGGAACGCGCCGAGATAAAGTTAACTGCATCACAACATAACACCTGGGTGAGTACATTCCGAAGATCGAGGCCTTGGAATATTCCACTCTCGCTACTGAGATTAGTGGGGAACGTTGTTTCCTCGTTTTCGACGGAACTCAGAGGCGCGGCGAAGCCCTCGCCGTGTGGTCGCTCGCTAGTGTAATGTCGACTTTAACATCCTGAAGCGCTTGGTGCGTTTGCAGACGCTTTTGAAAAGTCCGGATAATGTTGCTTTGAGCACAACACTGACAAACACGTGGACACGCGAGTTAGAAATGTTGGTGGAATTCGTAACTGGTTTGGGCCGTGACTCGTGCAAGGTGAATGGCTCTGCGACAGGGCGTCTGCAGGTCATCTTTCCTGGGTCTGAGGACTTGTTGTGCATCTGCCACACTCTGAACAATTCTGGCGAACACTCTTTTTTCCCGGAAAAGCGCGACTTTATGATGTCATGGCTGATACTCGTAACCGACAATAGCGCTGCTGGCACCCTGTGGAAGGAACTCACAGGAACAACCCTGGTTTCGTTTTCTAACACCAGGTGGTGGAGCAAGCAGGAAGTCGAGAACAGTATTGCGATTAATTTCGGTTTGCTGCCTCGCTTCTTGGAACAGTTGAGCGCGAGAGGAATAGGTGACGCGACCACCAAGAAGATGATAGCTTTGCACCGCAACGATCCACTTAAGTTGCAGGTGGGGTTTGCAACTGGCTTGGATGGATTGATGCTCATGTTGAGCACAACCTACGAGTTGGAAGGGGATCGTCTTGCGATCTTGCTCGCGTTTCGTCGCATTGAGGCCTTGCGTGCGTATGGGCGACAACTCGTTTCTGACAGTGAGAACCGTGATTTGCTACCCGACGTGGACGCTGTGATCCGCAGGTCCTTGGAACCAGCCGTGGGTTTGGTGATAAAAAAAGGGTTCGCTGGCCATGGAGTTTTTGTTGGGAAGATTGTATCTATTGACAAGGAGGACGCAGGCAAGTGGTGGTATCTCATTGAGTATGAGGATGGGGATCAAGAAACGATGGATTTGGAGGAGCTTCGCCCACACTTGTCTGTGCATGGGCATACGCTTCGTGATGAGGCCATACAGGGTCTCTCGTTTGCATTCACGTATTTGGAGGACCGCTTAACTGGGAATTGTGAGTCGAGCTATGACTGTACTCACACGTTCCTGGTGTTTGAACTCGTGCAGCTTTTTGACCCGTCGTTTTTGTCTGAGAAGGCTGCCGAGATCGACTCGACTTGGGTACAGAGATTGGCTTCCATAGTCCCCTTGGCACGTGAAGCTGATGGATCCTTAATCTCTCGGTTGGAGGGGGAACTCGCGACATACGTTAGCCTTGCTAGTGGTTTCACCTGTGATCACAAAGACATCGACACGTTCATTGACAACGTGCTTGGTTGGTGGCGCAACAATGGGAAGGAAGTTCCAGCTTGGGCACTTGCAGCACGTATCGTATTTTCCATGTCTCCAAACTCGTGTGCTAGTGAACGTGTTTTTTCACTGCTCTCAGACATGTTTGGTGACAAGCAGATTCGCTCCATGGCAGACTATGTGCAGGCAACTTTAATGCTTAGGTAAAATGCCCGACTGTAAGTGTAGTTGTTGCTTCTTATACTCAGCATTTCGAATAAGTCGAATGCATAAAGTGACCCTTCATAATATGTAATCATTCAGTAACTCGTCCATAAATAAATTGTATTCATCTAGAGAATACCTACATTGCTCCCTGCACCATACAGGCCTTTATTAAAACCGATAAATATGCACGAAAAATAGGTGCCGATCTGCACATCCCCTACAAATGTTGTTATTACAGTCATTTCATATACGTTGGGTTTCAGGTATACGAAAAATAAAAATATTTAATACGCACTGAAGGTGCATACTGTATGTGTAATTGTATTATATTCATAAATGATATATCCAGACCGGAGGTTGGAGCCCCCCTCGCGAGGGCCCACGCATGGAATGGTGGGTTTACTTATTGAAATGCGCACAGATGTATGAAGTTGAATACCCCACAATACGTAATGATCAGATTTACAAGTAGAAATGTTCTATTACAAGGTGTTCCAGCGGCGCTATTCCAGAAACACACAGATGCGAACAGTTGGGCATGCACAGCAGCAACACGAGTTGGGCATCCACAGCAGCATTGGGCGCACAGTTGGGCAGTCACAGCAGCAGCGCTTTTCCAGAGATAAACAGATGCGCACAAAAGGGCATTCACAGCAGCA
>LGRX02010603.1:0-23071 GCA_001247695.2 Cymbomonas tetramitiformis
ATTTCATGAGAGCAATATTGCATCCCCCCCGTGCGGTAGCACGACCTTTTTGTAGCTACCCTCCGGACATTTTGTAGCTTCTGGGTTTTGTAGCTTGACTACAAAATGCTCGCCGAATGCATTTTTGTAGCTACAGCTACAAAATGGCGAGGGGTTTGCCATTTTGTAGCTAGCTACAAAAACAAATTCCAGCAAGCAAGCTACAAAACATATTTCAGCAAGCAAGCTACAAAACATATTTCAGCAAGCGAGCTACAAAACAAATATCTATCAGCAAGCTACAAAACAAATGTTCAGCTAGCAAGCTTCAATACAGCTTATTAGCAAGCTCTAAACTGATTATTCAGTTTAATAAGAGATTGTAGGATAAGAGCGAGGATCATCATATACAAATATATGTCCAAGGCATGTTCCAAACGAATGGTTCCTACATTGCCCCTCTCGAGCTCAAGCATAATAGTCAAACATGTCTACTTAGTTGCTTCAAACCTACGTTTTTGTGCCATGGTCTTAGGCGCATTCGGCGGGAAAGCTGGTGAAGTCATCGCGAAGACGTCGAAGTCATCATTTTGGTGGCGCACACACAAAATGTGGCCACACTGGGTCCGGAAGCGCAAAAACCACTCGCATGTGCAAGAAGTTCCATCAAGAAGAATGCTCCCACCGTTACCCGTGTTGACGCATACTTCGACCAAGTTGCTGAAGTACTTCTCCTACGCGACGGAAAACAGAAATGAGATGTGTAAAGATAATATGGTTCTAAAAGCATGTAAAATTAGAGAAACAACGTGCAAGATAAGAGGCCCCAAGATGAAATAACTAAAAGGTGGGGAGGTAGGGAGGATTACCACAACTTCTGGCTTCTTGAACAACACCGTCGGGTCAGGCGAGTCGTTCAAGATTGTGCGGAACCTCTTGATACGAGTCTCGGTGACTGGAAAGTTCTTATACGGCTCCTTATTGACATAGAAAAAGTCGTAGCCGTCTTTAGATTTGTAGAGGCGCATGTTGGTGAACTCAGGCTTATCGCCTACATAAGTTCACAGAAAACAACCAGAGTCCAAAAAAGGTAAGAAAATGTGGTCAAGTAAAAACAAAGGTACGTAAGCTTGGGAAGGGAGAACAAAAATAACAAGGGAAAGAACCTTACCCTCGATCAAGTCTTGCGCCAGCTTGATGTAGGGGTAAGGAATTGACGGCAGTTGGTGAGTCACTCCGATGCCATCCCAAGCCCGCAACTTCAAGAGCTTAGGAAATGTTTGCGTGAGCACCACGAGGCTAGAGGCACCAGGGGCAACGTAGCGGTGATCCTCTCGATGAAGACGCTCCTCCGCTTGAGTTTCCGGAGGGACACCCGGAATATCGGAAGCTCCAAGCCAATACAACGTGTGCTCCCCCACCAAGAAGTTGCGGACCTCCACCAAAAACTCTATGAGCTGAAGCTTGGTGTAGTGCTTGTGGATCACGCGCGCGGCAAAGTTGAAAGCCTCCTTGGTGGGCATGTTGGCAAGCAGTCGATGATCGGCCAACATGCGGTCACGAAGTTCTCCCTCACGGGTGTGCTTCGAGACAGCTTTTTGCCAAAGACGGCGAACGTGCTCACGATCCTTAGGATTAAGCAACACCTCCAAGTCCCCACAAGTAGCCTTCTTCTCATGAATGATCAAATTGACGGCCCCGGTCAAAGATCGCATAGGATCTCCCAAGGCTACGGAAATAGGGAGTACAAGGTCCCATCGAAGGCGGGCATATCTACAATGCACAAATACACAAGAAAAAATCAGGTCATATGTCGAGGTGTCATGTGAAAGAAGTTTGCAAAGTTTCATAGTATCCAAGTATAGCCAAAACACTGCAGAGTTGAAAGTATTGCAATAGTGGAAAAAACATTTCACAATTGATAGTATTATCAGAGAACAACGCACCTAATGATGGCCAGGATCGGGATCTTGTAAGCGAACAGTGATTCAGACTTGGTGGTGACGTACACGAAAAGACGGAACTTTTGGTGAGGCCGCCAACGTTTGTCGTCAAAGGATAGCCAACGTTGAGGAAACTCAAAGACAACGGAGTTGGTGCCAACGTCGATAAGGATCGATTGTCTCGTCGAGGGTGGTGTTCCGGATCTTCTCCTAGAAACGGTTGCGGTCGGGGTCAGGGACCCCCTCAACTTCATACCGCAAACGCTGCAGGGCGAACCGGCCATCGGTGGGGTTGGTCTCGGCGACTTCGTGGAATATGGCCAAGGCGTTTCCACGGAGTACGGCGGGAAGGACGGTGAAGAGGACTTCGTTCAGGGTGATGTGGTAGAAGTCATACTCGTGCTCGAGGTCCAGGAGCTTGGAGAACTCCTGGTAGGACATCGGGAGTAATACGTGTGCCAGACCAGAGAGTAAGACGGTGAAGTCGGCCTCAGCGGTGTCGTTGTCAAAAGTATAACCTACGTGGGGTTTGAAGCCATTGGATTTCAAATACGAAACGAGGTCGGCCGTGTAGGAGGAGGAGTACGCGATGTGGTCAACGTACTCTTCTTCTCGGCCTTCCTCTACTGGAGTGGTGACGAGCACGAACGGGTCGTTGAAGTACTCGAATGCTTTTGGTGATTTTCGTGCCGGTGTGGGCTTTCGGCGAAGTGATGCTGTGCTAGGATTAGCTAGTACGGGCAGCCCTGACCGGGAGTCCCGGTGCAGGCCCCCCTAGAGCTACTCTGTAGGGTCCATCTCTGAGTATGGTGACCCCTGACTGATTTGGCAGCTTGCCACGTGGGCAGTGCCACTAGTTTGACCCGACTCCCTATATTAGTGGCTATTACCCTTCGGGTGGCTTAATTAAGCCACCCTAACAACGATTTAGGGTGGCTTAAGCCACCTTAACGTTTTCAATTATTACGGGAGCTATCGGTACCGGAAGCTAGATTTTTTTAGCTCAAAATGACGGCGACATTGTCTTCTTTTAGACACTATGTGCACTATTAGGCGAGCCCAAGTTCCCGGTGAGCAATTTTGGGAAGTATCCAAGAGGGTGCAACATTTAGTAAAATTTGAGCGATTTTCCTGGTTTTTGCATACCCATGCTACTTCAACCGAGATTTTGAGGGTCAAGCTGACCTCGGATCAAAATTTTGGCAAGCCACTGCAGAAAGAGCAGCTCGAGATCTTGACAACACAGGTCTCCAAATTTTGAAAGCACCGCCGAAGAAGCCCCCATGAGCCCTTTAAGTTAAGGTGGCTTAAGCCACCTTAAGCTGCGGGTAATAGGCATTAGGGTTTACGGTTCTGTGTTCTTTGCTTTTTATCATATCGTATATATCGACTGCGGTTTGTTTACCTTCTTCTGTGCTATATGCATTCTGAGGAGTATCCGATAGGGATATTCCAGTAGGTTGTGGACCTTATTCCACGCTTTTGTGCTTCCGGGTTTGGGGGCATGATTGGCTAAGCGAGCCGTTGTTGGGGGCGTGCGTGCCCTTGGCGATGAGTGAGGACTTCGGCTTGGTGTGGTGGTGACGCTGGGGCATTGCGGGTGCACGCGCGCTTTTGGGGGACGCTTTTGGCGACAACTTCGCCGTTGCTTGGGGATTCCGTGGACTTGGCCGCCCACGCCTTCGCGAGACCTATGTTGAGCTCTTGGTCCAGCGATAGTTTCGTTGTCTTTGCTACCTCATTTGTGTTCTACATCGCCCTCCACCCCTACGCCACCACCCTAGCCGCACTCCTCTTCTTACCGCTGCCTCTCACGCCCCTGACGTTGGCATTTTCGGTATGACATCTACGTAGATCCATGACTAGACGCGCCACTGGCGCTGGAGCGAGACGTAGATTGTTGGCATCCGCTGTTCAGCCAGTGGTGGATTTGCCAGATGGAGTTCGCGACACTCCCACCGTTGCGACTCCGCCTTTGCAGCCGCCTGGTCCAGCTGCGGAAGGCGACACGCCAGAGACCATCGCCGCGCGTGATGCTTTTGTTGAGCAAGCGCGCATCGTGAAGGAGCTCTTCGCGAACGGTGGGCACCGTTCTATCGCCAAGAGCGTCCGTGAGGAGGTTCTTGGCGACAAGGACGCACGATTTAAGGGCGACGACGACGACGCCTTCTTGCTGGGGGACCTGCTGGAGGCGCTGCGGGTGGAGTTCGAGACGGCTGGGCTTTCCTTGAGCGTCTTTGACATTACCGACCCCACCCTGGAAGTGCACCCCAAGGTGAACGCGTTCCTCTACGACGTTCTCGGTCGCATTATTGCCACGCACTCTTCAGCCTATGGCCATTTGCGGGGCACGCACGGAGACCGTGATGGCCGTCGTGCGGTGGTGGACCTGGCGAAGGGATGCGTTGAGGTTGGGGTACGCGAGTCCCGCCAGGACGAGCATTCGGCGTTGCGGTATCCGGCTGGGGTGGACCCGAGGCCTATTCTGGCCAGGGAGGCTCGCCTTGTTCGCGAGAACAAGGCGCGGGATTGGAGACCTGACGAGGAGACACGCAAGGCCTCCCTCCTGCAGCGCCTGGACTTCGACTTCTACAAGTCTATCCGGGATAAGTATGTCCTCCCCCGAAACCTCGCACAGGTTTCTCTTGCGGAGCTCTCGCACGAGGTGGGCGCTCTGTGGGTGGCTTGGGCGAGGCACTCTGGATCCTCGCCCCAGGCTGCATCCGCAGAGGCGCATTCTTCGGCGCTGGCTAGCGGTGCTACGAGCGGAGCTGAGGGGGCAGCGGACGCGGAGGTTATCCGGCGCATTTTCCAGAAGCTCGACTTCGTTGAAGCCTTCATTAAGATGGAAATTAAGAAGAAGAACGGTGCGACTTCCCCGGCTACCGTTGTGGCTGACGCCAAACGGAAGCGAGGTGGCCTCAAGGGCTTTCGCGCGGGGCACACCGCACAGCCAGCGGTGGGATTCGACGTGGCCACCAAGCGGGCCAAGCCGCTGTGCCCGCGGTGCCCCGGGGGGGCATATCACGGCTGGCTCCAGTGCCCTCTTGAGGGCCTGAAGCCGGAGAATGCGGGCACGGCAGCGGCATATTGCGCACCTGTGGAGCTCTCTCCTGAAGAGCAGCATTCCCTTTCTCTCTGCTTTGTGTTCCATCAGGCAGCGGAGGAGGGGGCTGCGGCGTTCGCGGGGGCTGCGGAGCGGTACGGGGCTCCAGCGGTCCTTCACGGTGAGCGTGGGCCGGCTGGGGGCATCGACCTCTCCGCCTACGGGTTCGCGGTGGACCGGCCGGGCGCATCCGACGACTCTGACGACTCCGACGACGGCGTTGGGCGAGATTGGCGAACTCATCAAACGCCAGGTGGAAGATGTGGCCGCACGGCGGGGGGTCTATTTCACGCATGCTTCGCTCGCACCGCAGCGGCTGCCTGAGACCGTGCCACCTACCTGCGGCGGCACTGCCGCAGCCTGCGGCTGCCACGCCTGCCACGGGTGCTATGCGTTGGCAGGACCGAGCGAGAGCGCATTCCCAGCTTGCGGTTTCGCTCCCGCAAGCCGGGGCACCAGACCGCGTAGTGCCCGAGCCACAGGGTCCCTTCGTGCGCGGGCCTGACGGTCTGTGGCTACTATCCGGTAATCCTTGTGAGAGGACCAGATCGGCTCCTAGTCCTCTCACAAGGACCAACTTTTCAATAATTTTTTAAGGTGCGCTATCGATATCGTATATAGCCCACCTCCGGTATATAGCAAGATCGACACTTGAACTAACTCCACTCTTTCCCAATTGGCGATAGCCAACGGCAGTCGCACGCTACAATGTCGATATTGAGCATGGGTAGTGTTAAAATATGTCGACGTTTAGCAATACCACACTCAAATTATCAGTTTTTTCATACCCATGTATGCTACTTCAACCAGTATTTTGAAGCCCAAGATGACCCCAATTGAA
Source organism: Cymbomonas tetramitiformis (assembly GCA_001247695.2). NCBI lineage: Eukaryota > Viridiplantae > Chlorophyta > Pyramimonadophyceae > Pyramimonadales > Pyramimonadaceae > Cymbomonas > Cymbomonas tetramitiformis. Next base: position 5,870 of record LGRX02010603.1, read on the forward strand.
AAGTTTGACTGGACATTAGCGAAAGAGCAACTCACGAACGTGACAACATGGGCCCCCAAAATTTTCTAGAACCTTTGACGAAGGAGATAATCGTCAAAATTCGGTGGTCCTTGTGATAGGACTACCAAAAAATTCCCGAAAAGTCGAAAATTACCCTCCGCATTCACACGCTCTAAAAGTGATATACGTCCGAGATTCCGGGCAAACCCACAATATAGATAATTCATATGTGACCCAAATAGCATAAAATTTTACTAGTACGCCCACTATATCGTGGCCCGTCGATCATTGAACGCATTACGGCGTGGTCCTTGTCACAGGACCACGAATTTGGATAGTAGCCATCTGGACTACGGTCTGGGCTTTGCGGGTAATCATTCGCACGTTGCTCCTGGTGGGCAGACTCATGTGGGCATGCACCGCTTGGGGATTGAGCCTGGGGACGCGAGCGAGAGCGAGGGCTACGATAGCGACAAGGCGGACAAAGAATTCGACGAGAAATTGGCGGTAGACAGGGCCGCCTACTTTGCGGGCGACGTTATGGCTGCGGCCCCGGCGGTGGGGGGTCGGGCCTGCGGTGTTGGGCAGTCGGCCTTCACGTCCTACATGCCGAAATGGCTACTGGTGAGCACCCTATTGCTCTGCATTACCGCAGGGAAGAAGGCTTACCGTGAGAGGCCGGCCCGGGGCCGTCTGAACTCAGCCCGGGCCGGTTGCGGGCCGTTCGATTGCTGGATGAGGGCCGTCTATCAAGGGTCCCGATTATGAAAAATCTGTGAAAATTGAGCGATTTTTATGATATTGTCATACTTAAGATTAAAATTTTGCGGGCAAACTTGAAAATTGGCCGGCTTGGCCGAAAGCGGGCCAGTAGAAATATCAATTGCGGGCCGTTGAAAAAAAAGAAAGCCTTCTTCTCTGCATTACCGCTGCGGGCGCATTGCAGGCGTCTGGTGGCTTTCAGCCAGGTGGTGCCTACCCGCCTGCGGGGTCCCACACGTGGGACATGCCGCTTGAGCGGACACGGGAGCGGTTCGTGGCTGGTGGTGCGACATACTACCCGAACCCGCCCTTCGATGATGTGCCTCCGCCTCAGCTGGATGACCTCGCGGACTACCTCACGGTGGCCCTTGACCCAGACATTCTCGCAGCGTATCAGCGGGGCTTTCTTGCGGCTTTGCGGCTGCGGGATTCGCCGCAGGAGGTGCCTGGTGCTGCGTGGTGACACGGCTGCGGGGGATGCTCCGCGGACGGTGGTGAGATCTACGAGCTGACCGACGAGAATTACGTTCCTGAAGACGAAGACGAAGCAGCTACTGCTACCGTGGGAGCTGACTCTGTGCATTCCGAGATCTAGTATCCTTGCGGGGACACTGTACCTGCCTGTTCGGGGGTTAGTGTTACCCAAGGGGTTTGTGCATGCCAAGCAGCGGGACCAGCAGCACAGCCGTTTTCGTATTTGTCAGACACCCGTCTGAATTAGGGTGCACGTTTCTGCATTTTCGAGATTTAGAGATGCATTTGTTTTGGGTATCAGATTTCTGCAGTGGATTCCTTTAGACAGTATGTTACTGTGTGGCTCGGCTGATCGGACAGTATATGGGCTCTGCGGCCCGAGATTCCCATTAGCAGTATTCATTCATGTCTGTCACCACACTCCTCATGGAGGTGGTGTGCTAGGATTAGCTAGTACGGGCAGCCCTGACCGGGAGTCCCGGTGCAGGCCCCCCTAGAGCTACTCTGTAGGGTCCATCTCTGAGTACTGTATCCGATAGGGATATTCCAGTATGTTGTGCCCACGATTCTGCGAGGTCCCCGCGGCCCCTGCGGGGTCGCGGACGGGGAAGTCTGCGGGGACGGGTCAGTGGCTGCAGTGCGTGCTGCATGCAAAGCCGATCCAAGGCTGTCGCGGCGAACGGTGGCCATGTCGGGGACACAGTAATCCAGCGAAACCAGAATTTGCCGCTAAGCGATTGCGAGAACTGCGGCGGACACGCTCCCAAACTGCGGGATTGTGGAACTGCGGGACTGCGAAATTCCCGTTCGGTTTGGCGGCCAAAGAACGAGAACAACTGCGAGGAGCGATCCGGACTGCGAAAAGAACTGCGAAACCGCGAATAATTGCGAAACGAACTGCGATAAAAGTGCGATGGAAGTAGCTGAACTGAGAACCCAATAGAAAGTGGTGATGCCGATAACCTGATGAGAATTGAACTTTGAATATATATGATATAATATATATATATATATATATCAATAGGGCGGTACGAACGAACGAATAGGCAGCAGTAGAGGCTAAGCCGTATGATAATAAAAATGCTGTGCTTTTATGTCAGGTGTCTGTGAGGTATGACAGGGATGACAGGGATGACAGGGCTGCAAGTGACACTCACATTGAAGGGTGAAACACATGAGTGGGACTGTCACAGTGACACAAAGTCCCATTCCCATGAGCTTCCGTTAGGAGATTTCCCTGTACGGAAATTCCAGTACTGTAGAATCGTCTGTGTATCTGACTCGCTATGCGGGGTGTTGCATCATACTCGTGAAGGTATCGACTGATTAGACTGATTGATTAATTCAGTCAGTGACATGAGCGACAAAAACCAAATCAGTTCATGTCACCGACTGAATACGATGTCACCAACCGAATACCAATTAATTCAGAAAACTCTCTCACCTCGCCCATCACATATATAAATAATAATTTATTGCGGTGGGGGGCGACGTATATTAATATTACCGCCAGAAGTTAAGGATATATAATTATATATATGATTTATGGTATATATAATTTATATAACATATTTGCTTGAAATTTCTTGGCGCTTCGCGATAAAGAGGGGGGTGGGGAGGTGTGGGGGGGGGTTCTTGGGGTAGTGGGGTAGCGGGGAAGCGTTTCGTGGGGGGTTCACGAGGTGGAAGCGTTGGGGAGGGGGTATTGGGAGGGGGGAGGGAGACACCACTGCCCCCATTCCTCTGACTCCCCTCCCCCAATACCCCCCCACCTCCCACCCCCCTCCTTATCGCGAAGCGCCAAGAAATTTCAAGCAAATATGTTATATAAATTATATATACCATAAATCATATATATAATTATATATCCTTAACTTCTGGCGGTAATATTAATATACGTCGCCCCCCACCGCAATAAATTATTATTTATATATGTGATGGGCGAGGTGAGAGAGTTTTCTGAATTAATTGGTATTCGGTTGGTGACATCGTATTCAGTCGGTGACATGAACTGATTTGGTTTTTGTCGCTCATGTCACTGACTGAATTAATCAATCAGTCTAATCAGTCGATACCTTCACGAGTATGTGTTGCATCCTTCTCCGAAGGGTGAGAGTTTCCATGCGATGGAGAATGCTTCCTCCAACAGTCGAGTGTCACTCGACTGTGACACCGCACCGTAGCGTCACCTAGTAGCGGTAGGGCTGGCTCCGTACGGTAGGGCTCTACTGTGACACTGTAGTTCCCGACGCGAGTTTGGTTTTAGTCTTCTCACATCTGGAGCTCAGACTTTCATTTCAGTAATATCAAATATGGAAGTCTGCAAGAAGAGTCTTGTAAATGTGTGATTCTTGGTAGTGAAATGACATTTGAGAGCCTCTTGAAAATTTCCTGACGCTAACCTCGTTATTTACTTACTGTTCATAATGATCTCTCGAAAGGTCCTTTTGGAAGGCGCACAGTTAGCGTTCGCTGGCCACTGCCAATTGCGCAGGGAAGTCGCCTCGCATCTGTGTCGGAGGTTTTGGGACAGACGGGGCGTGCAGGCTGCGACCACCTTGTCGCTGACTCAGTCACAAGTGAATATCTCCTCTACATATCGCTTTCCCACGATAATAGCTGCGTCCACATCATCTATTCAAACTGATCCCCGCTATGCAAGCCGCGTCCGCGTTTCTTCACGCAGCCAAACGACATCGGCGAAGACACTGCCAACAAGAGGTCCTACCAACTATCCGACGGCCGCGGATGGCAAGGTACGCATATTACGGAAGCTCTCATCACGCATCTCAACGTGAGTTATACTCACGAGATCTGTGCCAGGTGCTCTTAAAAGGCATGACACTCGCGCAGCTCGAGCGTTGGGTAGTTCACTGCGGAGAGAAACCTTCGGTGCGCACTTCGCACTCTACTAGTACCTTTATATGTGGTCTCGAAGATTCCTGTCGTTTCAGACCGAAGATACTCAGAAGTTGGCCTGTCGTACATGTCCGTGCAAGTTTAAATCGGCGGTAGACCTTGCCGTAACCTCCGCTAAAGGCGAAAGTGTGGGTCGCCACAGAGAGCACTGCAACTCTGGGGCTGGCTGTTTAGGCGCGACAAACTTGCACGGACAGTCGATGAGATGCGAAGATCTGGGGTATCCGAAAACCTTTTGGCCCACAGTTGGCGCTCTAAGTGCAGTGCACGGGCAGCGCAATAAGCTTTGTCTTGAGATGTTTTGAAGTATTCAACGCACAGCTCTTCAGTCGCGATGTCACTACGACCTTTGGCTGCCAGAGTACGAAGAGAAAACAAACAAATTGAGAACCCACATTCTTACTTTGGCAAATCCCTCTCCGAACGCCTAGTGACGTTTGCTGCCGTTTATCAAACTGCACGACCGTGTCTTGGCCATTCCTCTATGCCGAAATCTCTAAATTTTTGTGGTATCGCAGTTCCCTATTCTTCCGAGAAATATCCTGTGGCATCCTGCCCCTGTCTTTCACGGTCGGACGTGCTGCTGATTTTCGTGTGCGGCTGGTGCAATCATGCAGCAAGATGTAGTAGTATTCTCAGGTGCGCAGCGTTGCTACTTCTCTGATTCTATGGAGCGCAAACGGCCGCAGGAGGTGAGCAGGAAGTGGTGCACACAACTGGAAGATAGTGCAAAGGTCCGCACTTCCCTGCCCCCCTCAAGGGGCCCTCGCAAATGCGAATCCTCTGGTGCCCGCATCGGATTATCACAGGTGCAAAATTCCTTAGCCCCAACAGAGGCCCCTCACTGAGCTATCTCTATGACATCCCACCTCGTCGGGTGAAGAATTATTGTGAGCTTTCTCGGTAGATATGGATAACGGTTTCTCTTTCTCCAAACTGACGATCACAGTGTTCTTAGTTCTAAAAGAAATAATTGTTGACAGTAGGTAAAAAGTGACAAACGGCCTCCGGTCGTTTTCGCGGGGTTGCCGTGTTCAATATGGGAGGTGTCCGGAGTGGGTTGCCGTGTTCGATATGGGCAGTGGCGGGGGGGGAGACCGAACCGATCTAATCTCGAGAGTCATGGCATAAGCATCTGGCATCTCATGCTATTGTGATCCCATCCATCGTAAGAAGCAAAGAAGTTTCCGTTTTCTGAGAGTGCAGTGGAAGAGTTTGGCGTGTGTCTGTCCCCTTTCAGAACGTACGGAGTTCTGAGAATGGGATGTGACACTTGCCTAAGTAGAGGAGAATCTAAGCCGTATCACGGATATGCCGTTTATCACGGGTATGATGTTTAGTATGGTTGTGGGCAGATGAAGGACGTTTGTCATGGCTGCGACACAGATGAATGGGCGGCTTAAACTCACCGAGACTGTCGTAGCAACTGATGGCACCCGGAAATTATTGTTTCAAGTTCTTGAGGGTCGAGGTATGTACGCTTAGTACATGTTAAGTATGCACTAAGTACTTACTAGTATGCTTACCGCAACTGAACGTCTGGTTGTCCACCTTGTACGAATTTCTTTCAAAAAGGCTGCGACTATTTTTGTTGGCTGTCGGTTAACATTCAGCCGAAACGAGGTCTGGCAACTTCCGAACCCGAACCAGCGTCAAGCCTTTTAATGTAGCATGATATTACTGCAGGAACTGGTGTGGTTTAGGTGACCAAGTTGAAGCGTGATAACTTGTGGGTGTGGTTCAAAATTGCTTCTTCTCCCCAACATGCCGGCAAGGTTGATCTTGGATTCAATTTGAGTTCCATCCGTCATTTTGGTGTGATGGTGGGATGCCATTTTAATACTTGTTATGATCATTGGTGGCCACCAGGAAGCATAAAGATCGTCGGCAAGCAATAAGTAGGGATGCCATTTTGATACCTGTTATGATTATTGGTGGCCACCAGGAAGCATAAAGATCGTGGGCAAGCAATTAGTAGATTACTGTCTCAAGCAGGGCGATATGTTGCTGCGAACACGTGTGTCCTGACGTCAATTATCATATTTGCTCAGATGAACATGGATTTGGCTTTGTCACGTGGCGCTGAGCAGGGAAACAGCGCACAGTGGAGGCAGTGTTGATTCCCACCGAGAGTCGCCTCACCCTTTGTGTCTCTAGCCAAGTCGGTTGTGGTATGAACTGCCAGTTTTGCCTCACGGTGCGCCTTCCCCTCGTCTTTTTTCTTTCCTCCCTCCTTGCCTTCCAAATTACAGAAAGACGGAAGGGCCCCAGGGTGAAACAACTGTGTGCACCCACGGTGCGAGTTTGAGGAAGGACGTGATGTGGGGTGTGTGCGGATGCCGCTTCTTTGTTGGTGTGTGTGGTTTCTTGTCATGGCCTGCATGCTGATTCTTCCTACGGGGTGATCTTCCAATTGAGCTGACTCCGGCCGGCATGACTCGTGCTGTACGGTGTGAGTATGCGGTATCTCGAGGTAATTTCTTTTGTTGTACCTCACGCCACTCGAGGGGGGTGGGAAGTCTGTGGGAGCCTCAGGGCCGCATGGGGCTGCTCAGCAACTTAGATACAGATATGATCGTGGAGCAGGTACGATCGTACGCTTTTCCACAAGCTTGTACGCTTTCCCACAAGGCTCTTTGTCCAGGCTGTCTCCGTGTCGTTGGTCGGTGTGACCAGTCGAGGGGGACCAGTTGACGGATGACCAGTGGAGGGGAGACCAATGAGACATCCATGGAACAGGTGGTAGAGGTTTGGCCAATATCATTCGGGGAAGAGGAGTCGTGAGAGTTGACCCGATTTGGGAATCATGGAACAGGTGGTTGTGGCCCGGCGAATGGCCCGTGACGAGGACTTGGGCGAAGTGACTAATGTGGTGTTCATGGGAATGGGCGAGCCACTGAGCAACCTGAACTCCGTGTTGGATGCGTGTGACATCCTAGTGGACACCGGTGGTCTGGCGTTCTCCCGCAACAAGGTGCGCCGCGATCCTCCTGGAGAGCATGCCGGGGTGTCCTGTGAACCTCTGCAGAATGCGACAGAAGGCGCAGAAGGGGCAACGGCGTCCGATATCGATCATTTTTTCCAAGCACGAACATGGATTGCCGAAGCACACTGCAAGTATTTTGCATTAAAAGAATAACTTCGATTTCCCTAAAACCCTAAACCCTAAAAACCCTAAAACCCTAAATGCCCCCGAAGAAGCCTCGATGGGGGGCATTGAAGGTGACTCTGTACAGGAGCTGGATGGGTCAAAACACTCATCGGAATACCTTACACGGAAAACGTGGCAGCCCGGAGTGCGTTGTTGCTGCCACATGCAAGGTGTCTTGAGCCGTGATTCGGTAGGAGCTCTCGGCAGGTGACGGTGTCGACCAGTGGTTTGGTTCCTGAACTACGCCGATTTTGTTCTGAGTCACCCGCCAGTCTGGCGGTCAGCCTCAACGCCACCACGGACGAGGTGCTCCGCCCTCATGCACATCCTCGGTCGTGTCAAGGAGGGGGGAGGGTCGAAGGGAAGCCGCTTAGACGCAGCATTCGGCAGCGACGATGTGCCCTCTTCTAGACTGTTATGGCTGTAGTGTGCACAGTCTAAACCTTGCACGCAGCCTGCCATCTTGGCAGCGAGTGATCGCACCGCCGAAAATGAGGAGCCTTCTTTCTGCCCACCCATCCCACTGCACTTAGTAGAAATGGCGCCACAGATAGCTCCTTTCTCTCACCGTCCTGCCTCCACCCGCTCAGAGGGCGACATGGATGAATCGGCGCCAAGTCCTCTGGGTCCACAGCATAGCAGATATTCTGAAAGCATGCATACGACCGCACATCCTCGTTGCACCCTCGTAATTGTGCAGTGTAACCACCCTCGTGGCTGTGTAACCTCCCTAGTGACTGTGCAGTGTAACCATCCTGGTGGCTGTGCGGTGTAACCACCCTGGTGGCTGTGCAGTGTAACCACTCTGGTGACCGTGCATTGTAGCGGACCTTTTAACTCGGCGCGACGTAGATCGAACATGATGATGGCCCAGACATGCATGGCCGGCGTGTACTATTAGATGGGAGGTAATGGGTGAAGGGGGGTGAAGGGAGGAGAAGGGAGGGCTTGAATCTGATGACAGGTGCGGAGCTGGCTGATGCCCGTGAACCGCCGCTACAATCTCGCAACTCTCATCGAAGCATTGAAAGAGATCTTCCCGCGAGAGGGCCGCGCACAGCGCCACGTGTTCCTAGAGTACATGTACTCCCCTTGCCGACATTTAGGGTTTAGGCATTTGTGCACCCTACTCGATCACCCTACTCGATCACCCTATTCGATCACCCTTCTCGATCACCCTTCTCGATCACCCTTCTCGATCACCCTACTCGATCACCCTTCTCAATCACCCTACTTGATCACCCTACTCGATCACCCTACTCGATCACCCTTCTCGATCACCTTCTTGATCACCCTACTCGATCACCCTTCTCGATCACCCTACTTGATCAATCTCTACTGATCACCCTACTCGATCACCCTGATCACCCTACTGATCACCCTACTCGATCACCCTTCTCGATCACCCTTCGATCACCCTTGATCACCCTACTTGATCACCCTACTCGATCACCCTTCTTGATCACCCTACTTGATCACCCTACTCGATCACCCTTCTCGATCACCCTTCTTGATCACCCTACTCGATCACGGGTGTGGTGCGGGAATCAGATAATGTGTTCTACTCTCTCACGTCCTCCATCATTTTTCCCATCTTCCGGTGGTTGCCTCGATGACTGCCTTTGTCTTCTCCTGCCTTCACGCATGGACCCCCCCTTCCTGCTTATGCCACATGCCCCGAAAATCACACATCGACATAACGCCCCCCACCCCTCCTCCCGACTTTACACATCGGGGATGACAAGTGGGGCGGTGTGAGAACATACATAAACCACTGTTGCTTGAGCTTTGTGGGAGAATCGTGTAGAATGCTGAAGGATATCAATGACTCTCTGGAGGATGCTGAGCGGTTGGTGAGACTCACCGAAGATCTGCCCTGCAAGGCACGCCTGCTGCCAACGCTCCGCGATAGCTCCCCTCTCGTCTTCGCCTTATGTCACCGTGAGGACTCACCGCCTCAATCTGCCTGATGGTATGGAGTGCATGCTTCAGCTTCAGAGAAGCATTGTGCTCGCCAATCTTTTGCTGACAGGTCGCTCTTGCCCTTTGTTCTCTCACTCCAACCGCAGCAGAGCTCTGAGTGCTCAGTGCTGCAAGTTGTATCTATAGCACAATGTGCAGCGGTGGTATTGAGGAGCTCAGAAAGGGGGAAGCGCTACAGAGGCCGGGAGGGGTGATGCTGATGATGGGCACATCTGCTCATGGAATGCAAGCATTCCTGTGAATGAGTGCTTGCATTCACTTGAGAGGCAAGAGTCCACCACGTCAGATTTCTGTTTGGTCTTGCAGGATGCACTGGAAGGGGGGAGAGGGCTGAGGGATCCTAGTGACTTGTTGAGAAGTTCCTGACTTCTTCCAACCTGCATGATGGGGGAGGGTATGAGGGAAGCTGATGGGGTGCAGATCAATCTGACTTCTTCCAACCTGCATGATGGGGAGGGTATGAGGAAGCTGATGGAGGCAGATCAATCTGATTTCATTCAACCTGCATGATGGGGGAGGGTATGAGGGAAGCTGATGGGGTGCAGATCAATCTGATTTCATTCAACCCGCATGATGGGGGGAGGGTATGAGGGAAGCTGATGGGGTGCAGATCAATCTGATTTCATTCAACCTGCATGATGGATGGGGAGGGTATGAGGGAAGCTGATGGGGTCAGATCAATCTGATTACATTCAACCTGCATGATGGGGGGGAGGGTATGAGGGAAGCTGATGGGGTGCAGATCAATCTGATTTCATTCAACCCGCATGATGGGAGCGAGTTCTTCCCGAGCCCAATGGAGCAAGTGCGTGCATTTCATGATGCTGTTGCAAGCAAGGTATACCGAAATCGCTCTCTGATGTGGCTGTGCGAACACGTGCGCTGCATGTTGCGAGGGGAATGAGCTAAGCTCCCCTCAGACTCGCGCGATGATTTGTGTGCTAGTGGTGTGCCATTTTGCAGAGGGCCACATAAAAGCCGTTCGATGACGCACTTGTGATGATGGCGGGGGGTGCACAGGGGCGTGTGGTGACTATTCGACATTCGCGAGGGGATGATGCATCTGCAGCTTGCGGTCAGCTCGGCATCACGGAATTGATAGGGAATTCAGAGAAATCTCTGTCCCCACTGCGTCCGCCACCACGTTTAAGGCCCCCTAAGCACTTAGAGGAGGTTGTAATGAGGATGCGATCTGAGCGACCTATCAGAATGTAAGAGCGGCCATGTGTGGCTGTACTGTCAACTGCATGGATACTGTGGGCTCCAAAGCATAACACACCAAAAAACTATGATGTACGTCACCGTCAGAATAACTGTGTAAGGGCCCTTGAAACCAAAAGTGAGCTGCATATTCCACGAACGAACAGGGCGGATAAGAATAAGCACGCTCGAGGAAATTAGTGATCGGTGCTGTCATTCTTTGAGAGCTCCGCAGCGATGAGTTGACATCATCCGTCGACGTTCGTATAAACCTTCGTCATGTAAATAATTGGCCCATGGCATCATGGGGTATGTCATGTTTGTTTCCCAACTCCAGACATGTCTGCATATCCGCACGGTCGATTTGCTTTGTATAAAGCAATGTTCGCAGTGTCTCCTTTGCTTGGCGGCTCGTCATTTGTCCGTACAGTCTCATCAATGCGGGCATGCATCGTTCAATTTGCGACTATGGTGCGAGACATCCACGTGTTGGATAACTACTTATTCATTAGGAGATTAATCGAAAATAACGACTTTTCACGCACGATCTGATACAAATGCATAAATATTCGCATTAAGTAACGACTCGTTTATTTAGTAACTAAGCCTGGATTTATTAATTTCAACGAAATCGGAACCCTGATTATCTTCCTTGACTGTGCCTTATTATGCAGCGGGCAGACGCTGCAGTTGAAGGTAATTCTCACGAGCGAATTGAGCAAATCGGCAGCCGATCCGACGTGGACTGACGTGTCCCAGAAAATGTGGCATATTCTGATGCGCTATTATGGATCGCACGCAGCCTCTTATTGCACGTCATCAGATAGACTCCGCTGGATGTCCGCTCCACTACCTCGCATCGGCCTCATACCATGCTGGTCGTCAGAGAGATTCTGCGAGGTGGGCGGAGAGTTATGATGACAGCGAGTGCGCTTAGCTCTCCGCCCATTTCACGATTTGGCAAGATCGCTTCCGCAGTAACGAACGAACGACGAAAAACGAACGATGATCATCTAACTTCCGATCCCGAATTCGATGTCATTTGACGCTCTTTAATGTGCACATAATTCAAAATCGGACTTTTAAATTCTGGACACAGTTTCACAATTAAAAAACAAGGCTGCATGCAGTTTTTAAAATGTTTTCTAGTGTGGCCGGATGCACGGCCAGAATCGTGATAGTGAGATCCGCCTACTCAGATCAAACACAGTATCGACCGAATATGCCGGTAGTCGGTTAGAGAATAATAACCGTACGTTGGGATACGAGGCCGAGGATTGCACATGTCGCATGTCTACAGACGATTGGGGGATAATCGTAGTAATAGCACGTGAGCAGCCTACATGCTAAAAAAGTAACTGCCGACAGGTCTCAACAGAATAGATTGAATACCGAAAGCGTAGTCGCACTAGATGTGCCAGGAGGCACAGCATCGTGTTAACGAGAAATTCGTGAATCGAATACTGGGTGACGATCGAATATACGATAGGACATGAGATCGAGAATCAGCAGGATCGTGTATGCAAACGATAATCGGGTGTAGGACGTACGATCGAGGATCGATGTAACCGTGCCTGCGGACGATTGGGGAAAATAATCGAGTGCAGGACGATTGTGATAAAGAGTAGATATCGACCACAGTCTCCTCAGTTTTGGAATTAACCGCGTTAAACCATAGTAGCCCTAGAATAGCATCATAGCCGTAACTAGTGATTTGTAAACAGAGTATACTGGTAACATACGATGACAGCATTGCACCATCCTTCGTTTCCCTTGATATACCCCGGAACAACTTGGTTATCCTGTGGTTTCCTTCTACCTGTGGGCGCGCGCGCGTGTTGCGTGCATTTGCTTGGTGCTTTGGCGGCGGCTGAGTACTTCGGGCAACAGGCGGGAGAGAGTTAAGGATACCGAACGGAAAATACAGACTACTGCAGTAACTTGCCGAGCTTGTTTTTTTTCCGTTATACTAACCTTGGTGCAGCCCTACGAACGTTCTCGTTTAGGGGCTATTATCGCACTTTTCCCGGCCTGGCAAAAGGAAATCTTGCTCCACGACTTCGTCCAAACCTTGTCCCAACCTCTTTCCAGCCGTATAATAACCCCTGATGACGTCTACAACAAGGTTTCAACCGAACAATAGGACCTCGGCAACTCGTTTCGGTTTCCGATGTAAACATGTTGTTCCCAAAAAGTCGCCAGGCCCATACTTAAGGTCCCGTATTGGAATATTTTCGTCGTTTGGACCCTTATTTCGAGTACTTACGCCGGAGGTCCTGGCAAATTTTCGCAAATATCGGTCAAAAAGCAGAGAAAACCCCCATTCGCAGTCCCCAACACCCCTCGAGAATAGTTCCACCCTCCTCGTGCCGGCTACCATGTCGATGCGTTTCCTCGTGCCGCCTACCATATGCCTGGGCGCTACGGCGCTTCCCAAATGGCGACAGAGTGGGTGACTCACCTCCGCGCGCCACCATCACCATACCAACCCCCTGGTATCACATTGGGTCGCCTCATGGCTTCCCAATGATGCCGGAATCCCTGTCCCACATCCCTCAGGCTGGGTGGCCATTTGTGCGGTCCGCCCCATTGCAAGTCAGCATCATGGGACCCTCTGCCACACTTCACCCATGCATCAGTTCCAGCGGCAATTGGGTCTGGACGGCTGCGGGAGGCATATTTTAGAGAAACTAAAAAAAGAGAAACTATCGCAAAGACTCATGAGTGCCCTTGCGCGTGACTGCTTCTCCCTCCCGTCTCGCGTCGTCGCGTGTCTGCGCATATGGCTGTGTCTTCCGTCCGGCATCCTCCTACATCCTCCGCGACACCCTCCAGGGCAAAGCCTTACGTTCGTGTCAATGGGACGGCATTCAAATCGCTTAGATATGGGACGGCAAAACCTTGAGTATGGGACGCGGCATGCCTTTCCCGTTAAGTATGTAACGCGAGACCCCCCCATTAATCGCGCGATTAATCGTATTTGGCCCCCTCCCGATTAATCTTTGGCGACGTTTTCGCCAGGGGTGTGGAATTATCGTCATTTTCCCATTATAGCTCTAGTAATATAAATCCGGGTTTTGAGACGAAATATCGGATATTACACCGGATATACTGTAGTAGCTTATATATCCGTGAAAGAATCCGGATATATACCCGAATAATATATCCGAGCACAGTTATATATCCGAGTTATATATCGGTTATACATGACCGGTTTTCGGGTATATATCCGGAAATTTCGGATATATATCCGAAAATCATTCGGATATCTGATCGTGATTTCGGATTTCGGATTTTGTTCTCGTCACCGGCTCACCACTGAATGCATCAATAGAGCAAAACCAAAATATATTGTTTGGTTTCTAAGCCCTCAGATCTACTGCGGTTGGTGTCTCGTAAGCCCTCAGATCTCACCTCAGCTGAATTTCATGATCAAATATCTGAAAATTTCGGATATATCGATCCGGATAATTCGGATACGAAAATAGTTATATAATTATCCGAGCTTGGATATATAACTATTTTCGGATATATCATTTGGATATATATCCGGATTATTTGTCGGATATATAAGCTAACTAATATATCCGGAATTTAGCGACCAAAATATTATTTGTTGTATATGATATTCGAATAATCCACTCGGATATAGTTATTCGGATATGTAATCCCACACCTCTGGTTTTCGCCAACATTGAACATAGCTACATACTAGGACTCCTCAGAAACTCAAACTGGAAACGAACAGTCAAGGTCGGGTCTCGGGTGATCCCCCTGACGAGCTGTCATCGTCGCGACGGGAAAATCTGGGGAACCAACAGTATGACATTCCAGGACAAATTTTGGCACTTTTGTTTGAAAAGTTCTCAGTTGGGAAAAGTTTGGAACACTCATAATGTCTCCTCTGTCACAACCATCAGATCTAAATGACATGCAGATCGTCTAAATCGGGATGGCTGTGACAGGAGATGACGCGCGCGCGATCAGTGCAAACGGTTCCTCCGAACTTTTCAAACAAAAGTGCCGATATTGTCCAACGCAAGCCATACTAGGCGGATCGATCTCAAAAAGGGATCTCCACTAGGCCATCTGCCCACAGGATCATGTGCGCGACAGTGCTTCGCTTGTTGCGTCCCATCGTCAGTCTGTCGATCGTGAGATAACACATAATTATACAAAGTGTATCTACTGTAGCATTTTATTTGGACGATCGCCCGTGTGACACAATCAGCAATACAAGCGCCTTTCGTTTTTCGTTCGAGCATGCCATGGCGTCGCGGTTGCGTCGTGGTACATGTATGCGGCTGCGGTCGGTGGCATTGTCATCGTTAGCGTCTGGCGGTCGTGAGATCGGAAGTTCGTCTGTGTCGCCCGTTGGGATTCGCGCTTTGCTGCTGCTGCTGCTGCTGATTAAGTATGTAATGTAAAGTACTAGGCGGATCGATCTCAAAAAGAGCGAAGAGATCTCCACTAGGCCATCTGACCACAGGATCATGTGCGCGACAGTGCTTCGCTTGTCGCGTCCCATCGTCTGGTGATCGTGAGATAATAACACATAATTATACAAACTATATCTACTGTTCACTGTAGCATTTCATTTGGACGATCGACTGCTGCTGCTGATTAACTAAACGCATGGGAGTGAGCATAGGGAGAACATGCAAAAATCAACTTGTTGTTGCTGCTGCTGATTGACTAAGGTAAGGTACGGTAATCGGTATGTAAGGTAATTCACTTCATGCCAAGACTATAAAGGTCAGAGGTATTCACTTCATGCCAAGACTATAAAGGTCAGAGGTATGTAACGTAATTTCGCCAGGTTCCAAATCATAAGGAGCAGAGGTGAGGCGGTAGATGGCCGTCAATCGGAACTCGAACTGTCCGTCGCGTGGATCGGAACTACAGTGTAGAGTGTTAAGCCAGTGTTAAGCACCCAAAATAATGGTTTTAAGACGAGCATATAAATTTCAGAAAACGCAAAATTGTGATGGGATATAGTTATATTTTCGCATTTATATGTACATATATAATTTCCTCTTGAGATTACGAACACGTGGATACCCTATTTATTTACGTTTCCTAATATATCGCGGCCGTCGTGGCAATATCAAACACATGTATCCGAAGAAAAAACAGTGTTAAGCGACTTTCAGAGGAAACATGAGGAAAAAGCTTGTTAACAGTGGTGCTTAACAGTGGTGGTTCCGATTCATGGACATCGCCTAAAATACCCAATGTCACATTAGAATGAATATCTTGAAGAGGAAAATCGTTTTTCATAAACGGTTTTTTGGGCGTTATTAACGGTCCAAAGCTCTACAATTGAGGAAAATTTTGAATATATATTCCATAAAATTCCCGATATATAGTGGTCTCTGAAAAAAAGGTTCCGATTGACGTCCCTCTACCTCTAATAAAATGGGACTAAAGAATATCTAGCGTGAAACAAAAGAACAACCTCGTCGAGACTGATATTCTCAGTATATATTCACCGTTTTAAGAATGGATTGACCATCTCACTAAGAACATTTTATTTTCTATGGCAGAAACGGGAAGTATAGCCGCTCCCTTGGCAGAGGAGCCAGTGCTTGGACACTCAGACAGCAAGCACCAGGACGCATGGGAGCAGGGCGAGAACCGGCCCAGCGACCAAGACGGGGCTGCAGCTGAAATGGAAGATCCAGCGAGGAAGGCGTCGGCCCCACAGCTTGAGCACTCGGAAAGTAAGTTTCAGGACGCTTGGGAGGGCGAGAAGCGGCCCAGCGACCAAGACGGGGCTGCAGCTGAAATGGAAGATGCAGCGAGGAAGGCGCCGGTCCCACAGCTTGAGCACTCGGAAAGTAAGTTTCAGGACGCTTGGGAGGGCGAGAAGCGGCCCAGCGTGGGTGCCGCGCTCCGCGCTCGGCGGCGGGGCATGCGTGCGCGGTGTGCTGCTCCCAGGCACGCGCATCAACCTCTGCAAGGAGGCCCGATGCGCCTGGACGCGGTGCACACGCTGCGCGCTACCCCCAGGCACCATGCGTCTGGTGTGCCCGGCGGGGCAGCGGCGCGTCACGCAGCCCGAGACAGCACAGCGAGAGCTGCTGCCTCATGGCGGTGCGCCTGGCGCGCTCGCGGTGGCTGCCATCCGCCACTCGCGGCGCGCTCTCTCCCCCCCAAAAGAAAAGCGGTCCGCTCCCGGACGCTTCACTCTCGGTGGCCCTAAGGGGAGGGCGCGGGTGAGCACCTCGGTGTGCTCACCTCGTGGCGACACGCATGCAAGGGTGGCCTCCTTGCAGGCGCGTGGCGATGCGTCCCGTCGAGACGGGTGCACTCGCCCGGAGCTTGGGGCTCGCCGGCCTCATCAGCACCCCGAGTGTGGGTGCCGCGCTCCGCGCTCGGCGGCGGGGCATGCGTGCGCGGTGTGCTGCTCCCAGGCACGCGCATCAACCTCTGCAAGGAGGCCCGATGCGCCTGGACGCGGTGCACACGCCGCGCGCTACTCCCAGGCACCATGCGTCTGGTGTGCCTGGCGGAGCAGCGGCGCGTCACGCAGCCCGAGACAGCACAGCGAGAGCTGCTGCCTCATGGCGGTGCGCCTGGCACGCTCGCGGTGGCTGCCATCTGCCACCCGCGGCGCGCTCTCTCCCCCCCAAAAGAAAAGCGGTCCGCTCCCGGACGCTTCACTCTCGGTGGCCCTACTAAGGGGAGGGCGCGGGTGAGCACCTCGGTGT
>LGRX02010604.1:0-73476 GCA_001247695.2 Cymbomonas tetramitiformis
TCTGATGCCATTCAGTGTGACTCTACCTGAAGGATAAGCGCATTGTAGCCAAAGAATTGTTTTGTAGCCAAAGAATTTTTTGGGGAGGGATTGAGGACAACGTGTGGCAATGCATGGATGTTAACTTGGTTCAGGGCACACTGCACCAGGAATGCACCTCCCAACAATGTCATTTCCAGGAGATGCGCAAGGTATGGGCCACAAGCATCCTGCAGCACAAGCAAGCATGCATAGTTCCACCACTTGAGCCAAGGGCGCCGCTGGAAGGAGTGCTCTGAACGGACGATGCGACAGGGCTGTATGGCTTTCATGTAATAAGGTCTCGTGGCTTGAGGCGTTGAGTGCATTGCCTGCCGCACATTACAACATGACACCGACCAACTTGGATCAAAATGTTGCGGCTCACCTTCCCGTGGCATCAAGCATCCTTCATTTCTAAGCCTGCGTGAATCATTAGAGGTGGACAGAGTTTTGTCTAGCCTCGTATCCATCATCGCTCACAAAATTCACGCCTTGAGGGCTCTGGCAGAGGTTTTGATTAGATTTATCAATTTGTTAACTGGACATGCCTTTTTTTGTTTTTTGTGCAGATCACCGTGAGGATACCCAAATTGGCCTTCCACCTCCACCAGCAGAATTCATCGATTTCTTAGCAAAAAACAATACAGAAGAATTACCACCTGCTCGAGCTCCTCCTGCGGTGCCTTCCTTAGTGCAAGACTAGCATCCGTGCCATTGCATCTATAACAAAACGTAACACTCGATGCTGATATTAAGCTCTGGCTGTTGTGAGAGAGTATCGGACACTCAACGTTGATCTGGAACTCTAGTAGCTGTAGACATGCAATATTTGATGCGTGGCCTTGAATTAAGCTCTGGCTTGTGATATTCCGCATCGGACCTTTGGTGTTGAAGTTGAGCTCTGGCTATATAAATATGACGGCGTCCGTGACTCGGATATGCTGGGGGCTATGACGGAACGAAACATGCCTAATTCAGCGATGTAGAGAGGGAGACAATGGTATATATGATGTCCACTGACTGATGTTGTCACACTTGGATCATAGCAATTGCATCTTCCCGCTATTGTGTCTGTGGCGTATCTTTGTGGGTGTGTTTATGTGTGAATCGAGTGCTGGAGAAGCGATTGTTGTCCTTTGCCCAGTAAGCAATTGCTGCGGGCTTGCTTTCAAATCGTGTCAATCAGCATTGGACACGTGGCCTATCAACATCATGGCTCCGTTTTATCTCCGCAATCCGCCCTAACATTTACGATTTTGAGCTCTTTGGGGTCGGAATCGACCATCTTGCTATATCTGATCCCCCCCATTAAGGAAACCGCTGCCGGTGGCTCCGTCCGCAGTGAAAAATGTCCGCTCACCGTTTTATCCGTGATTTCAAGCGATGCGGACCTCCTCCTGCGCACCACAGGATAAGTTTTATCATGGCAGCTTAGCTGGGAAATTTTTTGGCTCGCGATAATCCACGCGCTATACCCTGTTTTCTAAATCATCAATTCGCATTACTTTTTGGGTAAGATGTTAGCAGATCCTGAAATAAAATATCCAGTGTAACATGAACACCGTTAATTTCTATGACGAATGATTTTCAGATTTTCAGTTTTTAGATTTCAGTGACGCATGATTTTCGGAAGCACGGGCTTCGCACCTGTGTACTAATACAGTTTGACTAGCGTTTCTCATTAGCAAAGTCCTACTGAAGAGCTGGTTGACACCCAGCGAAAGGCCTCTAGGCAAGTCACGTATGGTATATATATATTTAAAGTTATAACAGACTCGAAAAGTGTACACCCCCAAAACACATTGTGTTATTCAGTGTTGATTGACGTAAAGTTATAACCGCAACAACGCGCTAAACCAGGGCTCGTCATGAATAGGGTTATATTCACGATTAATGATTTGATTAGGGGTTTTTTTACTATTCATTGGCTATTCAAGTCATGATTGCAACACGCCCCCCATACTAATCAAGCCATGATCGCACCGCCATCGTTTTAATCATAACTTGAGCAAAAATCACGCTTAATATGCACTCTCACGACGTCATGGGTCGTTTGAGCCCACGGTCACCTGCGTGTCGGTGGGCGAGCTAGGTTTGGAAGGTATCGGGCTATTGCAATTCACATATTTGGCTATTCTCACCTGTGATATCACATAGGCACTAATAAACATACGATGTTTTTTTTATCAAAACTTCGAATTTCGGTGAATGATATGTATGTTTGCAAATTTGTGGTCGTTTCATGACGTTTAATCATGATTTGATTATGATTAGGCATTTTGGGGGAGCAATCAAGTCATCGATTGCACCTGCCCCCGTACTAATCAAGTCCTCATGATCGCACCACCCCCCGTACTAATCAAGTCATGATTGCACCACCCCCTGTACTAATCAACTCATGATTGCACCAACCACCATTCTAATCAACTCGAGCCACCGTGGTTTCAAGCGATGCGGACCTCCCGCGCACCACAAGATAATTTTATGATGGCAGCCCTACCTAGGAAAACTTTTGGTTCGCGATAATCCACGCGCTAAACCCTGTTTTTCCTATGACAAAACCGCATCATTCTGGGTAATATGTTAGCAGATCCTGAAATAAAATCTCCTGTGTAACATGAACAACGTAACAACGATTTGGGGACAAGGCACAAGGGTTTAAAGGAAAGATAGCTTAATCGGTGCAAATCCAATCCAATAAAAGCCACAATAAAACTGAAACAATCCGGTGCTAGTTTTGCCATTTTGCAAATCTCTACTCTGGGACCCGAGTCTCCGGACCGAAATAGCGCGAATAATACTTAGGGTGTGTAACGGATTGAGCTGGTGGGTGTCCGGAGTTTAGACGAGCTTCACAATCATCAATCATTCATAACGCATCCCTCGACTCGAATCGCGGGTAGCCGCGCGAAGCGGGGGTCGTCTAAACGTCGGGGACTAGGAAATCGCATTTCCAGCCTTTCGCTGCTTTGCCCGGTTGGAGCAATTTCATTATTACCAAACGGCCCAAAATCTTGTACTTGCGTAAAGTGCCTTGCAATACCGAATCCCCATAATCATATATCATTTAACATGGCACGATTGATAACACCGCCGATATTTCCATCAATTTGGTAATACTTTGGAATTGCCAATTTGGGAATACCGTACTTTGTTACCAGTTTACCACCTACTAAAGTATTGTCGGTAATTTTAGTGATATTATCCAGGCCCAAAATCCTTCACCCGGTAAAATGCCAGCTACACGCGAGGAAGCGATCCTACGGGCGCGGGCGTGCACCCGTACATGCTCTTTAAGTCAAATTGCAGTTGGCTTCAGCCTTAGCACTTGCGTTGCCGTGGGTTTCAACAGTGAATAGACGCAAGTTCGGACCAGCGAAGGGGCTACACTTCCGGCCAAACGAAAGGCAAGCGTTGTCTTGTGGTGTCGCTGTTGTCGTATCCCATGGTATCGTATTACAAAGGGCATATTAAATTCATTAAATGCCCCTTGTCGCATTAAGTCTTTGTCCAGAACTTCAACTTGTCTCACCTGTCCCATGTTGATGTCTCAGATGTGACAGTAGCCCGCAGGATATTTGTCTGAAGTAACTCTGTACTTGGCTACTTGGCTACTTTCTAATTCCTTACTTTTTTAAAAGATCGTGCGAATAGCAGCCCTTGAATCACATATATTTTTAATTACATTGGCCATCCGACGATCCGAGCACTCGAATCACCATCGTAATAATTTTGCGGCTCACGCTGTTGACACCTGGACCTCTACAGATACAACTATACTCTCAAGTGTATAGTTTAGTATAAGTTTTGAGATTCAGCGTCGTTATATGCCTCTTCGTGGCCTTTCGTCGTTTCGTGGCACATGGCACCAGCTGGGGCTTACTGTACAACCGAACGGATAAAGCAAAAGAGCAAAATATTCAAGCGTCGAGTTTTAAAATATCAAAGGAGTGCTTCCACACTCGAGTGTATATCCCGCGTTGAATCTTAAACGTATGTTCCCACTACCCCAAGGGCTAGTCTTGTATAGCGCGATGTTTGTTTTGCCGCCCTGAAGTGTACACGCACTTAATTTTGTGTTTTTACTTGCAATAACCACAACAGGCACAGGACAGTCTCTGAGCTGCAAGCCGTGGTAGATGTGCGTTGAAGTTTGTTATGGCGGAACGCTGAAATGCTGTGTGGATTGGTCCGGCTTGGGTCTTTATATAACAGGAGGCACCTTTAATAGCTGCTCCAAAGCGCAGCAGTAACTCCGCGATAAACGTCCCTCTGCGACTTTCGACAGCTGGTCTTTTGAAATAGTTACAATGTTTCAGTCGCTAGTGCTGAGCAATGCTCTTGCCAAACCTCGTGTCCGTCATCAGCTGTCGCGCGGCGTCCAACCCGCTTCTCACACGCGCTTGCTGCCAAACCGATACGCGCTGCGCTCCTTGCGCCCTTCCGTCCAACGCCGTAAGGGATCGACAAGTATTGAAATCATGAAGGTGCTCTTCCTTACCTCTCGCGCACGCTTAGGCTCAGCAGTTCAAGATATTGAAAGCCATCTACACATGTTTTAAGTTTCAACTATGCCGGTATCTCTGGATGTCTTTCCCTTCTTGACGTTCTCTGTGTAGTGCAAACTTTGTCTTACCCTAAAGTGATATCACTAACTCTGTTTTCCCCCTTTCTCCAGGTATTCGCGATTGCAGCTCCGCCGTCCGGGCCTCCTATTCCAGATGTTCTCAAGCCTTACGATCCCCGGGTCGCGGGTACCACCCTGGCACAGGCCCAATTTGCGAAAACAGTTTTGCGAGGGACTCCGTAAGATAGTTCTTATCGAGTTCTGATCTGCTATCTTGTTTTGCTTATCACCTCCTTGAACACGGCGCTCTGACTTTTGACATATCAACAGTGCGGGTCTCGCGCACCACGCTTACCGCCTTGCCGCAGGACGCAGATCAATCCTCGGTCTCGGTCTCAGTCCGAAGTTGGTTGCTTCATGTCTTCAGTGCGGAAGTGCGGTCCAATGAGTGTCCAACCAATTGGACGCCGTATATGACACATTGGACGCGTGCGGGCGGTACGTACACAGATGATACCCGTGAGATCGTGGTGGTGGTGGGCAACGGCATGGTCGGGCTGCGCTGCTGCGAGAAGCTGGTGGAGCTGGACACCATGAGGCAATACAAGGTGGTAACCTTCTGCGAGGAGAAGCGCTCCGCGTATCACCGCATGAACATGACGCAGTACTTCGAAACCCGCGACAAAGCAGCGCTGTCACTGGCTTCGGAAGACTGGTACCAAGAGAACGATATCGACCTTCTCGTCGGGGATGCCGTTGTGTCGATCGACCGCGCGCGGAAGGTGGTCATCTCGCGCAGCGGGAAGGAGTTGCGCTACGACAAGGTGGTGCTCGCCACCGGTTCTGTGCCTTTCTACCCGCCCGTCCCGGGCATCCAATTCGACACCGCGTACGCCGGATGCTCCGGCGAGAACCAAGGTCCCGCCGGGGTATTCGGATACCGCAGCCTGGAGGATCTCGATAACATCATTGAGTACAGCCAGAAGAACAAGAAGGTGGCCGTCATGGGCGGCGGCCTGCTCGGCCTCGAGGCGGCCAAGGTATTTCTCCGGGAAAGCCTCCTTCTCCACTGCTTTGCACCTGATGCGCTGCGGAGCTGCGGAGGTGGAGCATGAACCTACCCACGCCGCAAAGCCCGGAGGATCGCTGTTGATAGATCGCAGGGCTTGTACTGCATCGCACCGGAGGATCACTGTTGATAGATCGCAGGGCTTGTACTGCATCGCACCGGAGGATCACTGTTGATAGATCGCAGGGCTTGTACTGCATCGCACCGGAGGATCACTGTTGATAAATCGCAGGGATTGTACTGTATGGCACCGGAGGATTGCTGCTGATATCGGGCTGATGGGATGACCTTTTGCCATGAGCAGGCGGCTCACGACTTGGGCTGCGAGGTGCACGTCATCGAGATGGCGGATTGGCTGATGTGCCGCCAAATCAACCAGGAGGCTTCCGACATCCTCGTGTCCAAGATTGAAGACCTCGGCATCAAGGTGCCGATCAGTTACAGCTCTCTCCCCCTCGAACCTGGCATCTCCTCCCTCCCATTCGCAGAAATATCTCAGGCGGACTGATTCCCCTGATTCCATTACAGGGTGCTACTGGTGCAGTTAGGGTGTGCTGCTGGTTGCCCCTGGTTGGTTGACATATGGCGGCGAGCGCAACGGGTTCGCCCCTGGAAAGTAAACTTGCTCTCCGCATCGTGGTGATAGTGAGCAGAGGTGGGGCTGGCGCTGTGCAGGTGCACCTGGGGGCCGTCACCCAGGAGGTGATGTCTGAGGACGGCGTCATGACAGGGCTGCGCTTCAAGGATGGCTCTGAGCTCGACGTCGGCATGCTGATTGTCTCCACCGGTGCGTCACATGCAGACTGGCTCCCTCGGTGCCGCGCGCTCATTGGATGCTCATTGGATTGGGACGCCCCGGCTCGCTTTGGTGCAGTGATCGAACGGACACCTAGCCCATCTCGTTGCAGTGCACCGACTGGATCGAACGGACACCTCGGCTCCTTGCGCGTCGCGCTCTTATCAGATCGGACGCCTGAGCTCCCTCGGTGCGGTGTGCTCATCGGATCAGAGGGTAGATGGACTGCCGCCAGTAGCCCTGTCAGGCCCCGGATCACCCGGTATGATGCTGCAGGTCACGGTGCAATGACGCGTCATGATGTTGCAGGTCACGGTGCAATGACGCGTCATGATGTTGCAGGTCACGGTGCAATGACGCGTCATGATGTTGCAGGTCACGGTGCAATGACGCGTCATGATGTTGCAGGACACGGTGCAATGACGCGTCATGATGTTACAGGACACGGTGCAATGACACGTCATGATGCTGCAGGTCACGGTGCAATGACGCGTCATGATGTTGCAGGTCACGGTGCAATGACGCGTCATGATGTTGCAGGTCACGGTGCAATGACGCGTCATGATGTTGCAGGTCACGGTGCAATGACGCGTCATGATGTTGCAGGACACGGTGCAATGACGCGTCATGATGTTACAGGACACGGTGCAATGACACGTCATGGGGTGCTCCGGAGCAGGTATCTCCCCGCGGGACGAGCTGGCGCGCACGGCGGGGCTCGAGCTGGGGCCTCGCGGGGGCGTGGCGGTGGACTCGCAGTGCCGCACGAGCGACGCGGACATTTTCAGCGTTGGCGAGGCGTGCGTGCACAAGCACTCTAAGTACGGCTCCTTCGTGTACGGCTTGGTCGCCCCCGGCTACGAGATGGCGGAGGTGGTGGCGCAGAACCTGGCCGGCTCGGATGCGGGGGAGCCTCGGACCTTCGGCGAGGCGGACCTATCCACCAAGCTCAAGCTGCTGGGCTGCGACGTGGCGAGCTTTGGAGAGCCCTTCCCTCAGGTGTCCCCCCTCCCTCTTCCAGCCCGCACCGCCGCAGATGCTGTGGCCAGCCTCCGAAGTGCTCTCATCTCAGGAAAGTGCGAGGAGGGTGTTCGGACATACCCGAGCGTGCGGAGGCCGGTGGGCCGCACTCCCCCCGAAGCCTGCTGCTGCTGCTGCTGCTGTGTGTTGTGTGTTGTGTGTTGTGTGTTGTGTGTTGTGTGTGGCTTATCCTTGGACCGTGTGGGTATTTGTGAGTGTGTTTTTTGGCCCGCGCATCCTCCTGCTGCCACGTGTGACTCACTGCTCCTGCCCCGCTTGTTATGGCTTGTGCGCTCACACGGCGTCATGCGGAGGGCAGGAGGAGGACTCGATCTCGCTGGAGATGAACGACCCCTTCTCCAGGCTATACAAGAAGCTGCACTTTTCCCCGGTGAGGCCCTGGCTCGCATTGGTCAGCCCTCTGACAGTCCGTCGTTTCGCCGGCTGATGCGATGTGGGAAAGAGAGGAGCGCGCGACTGATGGAACTCACCGCAGTCCTCTGTCAATCAGGCTGCCCGGACCCTCGCGAAGGTGTCGAGGGCGGGCGAGCTCCGCAAGGCTGATTCAGCTTGGTCAGGCAAGGAGGGGAGGGTCTGCCTGAGGGCTTACGGGGTCCGCCTCTGTGCTGTGCGTCGCCTCCGTGCTCGCAGGATGGCAAGAAGCTGATCGGAGGCATCCTCGTGGGCGACGCGTCCGACTACCAGCTCCTGGCCGGCCTCTGCAAAGCCGGGGACGACCTCCCCAAAGACCCGAAGGAGTACATCTACCCTTCGGCCGGGGACTCGGGCACCGATGATGTTCTGAGCCTGCCAGCCAGCTTTCAGGTGCGGCGTGCGGGAGCGTGATGTTTGCGCCGCCGCCGCCGGCGATATGCCCCGGCCCTCTCCTGCGGCGCCCCTCCCACTGCCGAGCTTAAGTTTTGCGGGGGGAGCGTGCTGCCGCAGGTGTGCTCGTGTAATGATGTGAGCAAGGGGGCAATCACGGACTTCATGGCAGCCGCCTCGGACGCGGACTGCACGGTGGGGAACATCAAGGCGTGCACAGGAGCGGGGACTGGTTGCGGAGGGTGCATGCCGATGGTGGGGGACCTGTTTGCGGCGGAGATGAAGGCGCAGGGGAGGACCATGAAGAAGGACCTGTGCGAGCACTTTGCATACAGCCGGCAGGAGCTGTTCGATCTGGTGCGCCTTGGCGACATCACCACCTTCGAGGAGATGATCCGGGTGTGGGGGAAGGGCGACGGTTGCGAGATCTGCAAGCCCGCCATGGCGTCCATCTTTGCCTCGATTAACTCAGAGTTCATCCTCGAGGTAAGACGCCCACCTTGCGGCTAAGCACGCCTGGCTAGCAGGGGCGCACGCGGTGTTGAAGCTGGGGTCTGGTGCGAGGGCAGCAGAGGGGATGAGCGCCCTCCCCCCAGGTGGTGCATACCACGGCATACCAGTGCCGGGCATCCTGGATGGAAATCTAACAGCTGACGGTGCTGCACGGAGATCCAACCGCAGACGTTATTGCGCCAGGGTCCACCTGTTGAAGGTGGAGTGCGGGGGTACGCGCAGGATGAACACCTGCACACGCTGGACACCAACGACCGCTTCCTGGCCAACATCCAGCGCGGGGGAACGTACTCGGTGGTGCCGAGAGTTCCCGGAGGGGAGATCACGCCGGCGAAGCTCAAGGTGATAGCTGAGGTGGCGGAGGAGTACGGGCTGTACACGAAGATCACGGGTGGGCAGCGTATCGACTTGTTCGGGGCGCACAAGCAGGACCTACCAGATATCTGGAGGGCCCTGGTGGAGGCCGGCTTTGAGAGCGGGCACGCCTATGGCAAGGCGCTGCGCACGGTGAAGTCGTGTGTGGGCTCCGAGTGGTGCCGCTTCGGGCAGCAGCAGTCTGTGTCCTTTGCCATTCAGGTGAGATCCAAGTGAGGGGAGCTGTCTGGGCGGTGTCAAGCGTGTGCACCCAGCTGTGCATCTCCTGCTGGTGCGTGGTTTGTTTGACACCGTGAGGCGCTCTCGTGTATATGTGCTGCGGGCGCTGCGACGCTGAGCTGCGTGTGCTGCGGTTGGAGGAATGACGGAGGACTGGCGGCGGGTCGGTGGGACGTGCAGGTGGAGGAGCGCTACAAGGGGATCCGGGCGCCGCACAAGATCAAGTCCGCGGTGTCGGGGTGCATTCGGGAGTGCGCAGAGGCGCAGTCCAAGGATTTCGCATACATTGCCACGGAGGAAGGGTACAACTTCTACATCGGGGGCAATGGTGGAGCCAAGCCACGCCACGCAGACCTCTTTCTGACGGGGGCGACGGCAGAGGAGTGCATCGCCATGACGGACCGCTTCCTCATGTTCTACATCCGCACGGCGAAGCCATTGGAGCGCACTGCCTGGTGGATGGACCGCATCGAGGGCGGGGTGGACTACCTGCGGGAGGTGCTGATCGAGGACAGCCTGGGGATCTGCGCCGAGCTGGAGGCTGACATGCAGAGCCTGGTGGACAAGTACAAGTGTGAGTGGGCAGAGGTGGTGAATAACCCCGAGGCGCAGAAGCGCTTCAGGCAGTTCACGAACACAGAGGAGAAGGAGTACGGAATCGACTTTGTGGATGTGCGGGGGATGCGGCGCCCTGCGGACTGGTTTGCGGGTTCTGGGGAGTCTCTGAAAGTGGATGATGTTGAGATGAAGTGGTCGGGGCTTGAATGGCAGAAGGTCGGAGTGGTGGCAGATTTCCCACCGAATTCGGGGGCGACCGTAAAGTGGGGGGATGTGCAGATTGCGGTGTTCAATTTCGCGATGAAGGGGGAGTGGTATGCCACGCACAACATGTGCCCGCACAAGAAGGCGTTTGTGCTGGACCAAGGGCTGCTGGGAAGCGCAGGGGAGGATGGGGAGGTGCCGAAGGTGGTATGCCCACTGCATAAGAAGCAGTTTGATCTGCGGAATGGGGAGTGCATCAGCGGGGATGACATGGAGCTGCCAACGTTTGAAGTGAAGGTGGAAAACGGGGAGGTGTTCCTAATGCTGCCGGAAGTGGGTGCGCTTGACCGCTTTCTTTCCACGAAGAACAATATCGTGACGGCGGATGGGCTACACAGCTGCAGCGGGGGGTGTGCAAGTTGCTGAGGAGGTTGAAAATGAGGACTAGCCATTAAGCAGGTAGGAAAACATCATAGAAGGGCATTTCATAGTTATGCCGTGGTGATGGAGTACGCATATGCCCAGTTACATTGATTGGTGAAGTGCAAATAGATGATAAATAGGAACATTAAGTAGTGAAGGGAAGTACCTGAGAATAATCTAGCTGAACCGAGGAAACTGTATATAAACCGAAGTGGACTAAAACAATGACATGCACATAGACGTGCACTATGCAATGGGCTTGCTCTCATCTTACATGCCCCACTAAGAGGGCTTGCCTTTGGACTTAAGCTGGCATGTGTACTGCCTTCCCTCTCGGGTGTTGGGTCATATCCTCGCTGACGCATGAAATGTGATAGAACCAAAGCATAGCTTAGGGGTTGGAAACTTGGAGTTTATCCTTCCCTCAACATGAAGCAAAAATTTCCCCGCAGCGCTGCACCTTCATCCATGATCATTTAGCATCACGCAGGGTCGCTACTAACTGACAGCACAATTTGGCCAATGCAAGCGGAGGAGCTTCAGTGTATTTATCGTTTATGAATCGTGTCGGCCTATCGTATCTCGGCATATTTATGCACTTCCACCGATGCGCATGGCATATCACAGAACATATACTACGCATCGCAATAACACATATTCACATATACTCAGATTGATGACCGCGAAAATGCATATTTCTTTCGAAATTTGCACCATCCTACTGGCACAAATTCTGCGGCATGCAAGCACCTGGCAGATCTGAGGCAGTGAGCCATCACCCGGGCAGTACGGTTATTGAGAATGACGTCTGTGGAGGATGCTATTCAACACGAATAACATCCCACTCGAGCTGAATACCATCCATGTATGTTTCATACCGTTCGATCAAACTTTGACCTAAATTTACCCAAAATTTTCACCGTCCGATGTTCATAAGTATTTCATAATCTTTTCAAAATTGTCGAGCTCTCGTCGAGGAGCCTCCATCGGTCCGGTCAGAATTCTTTTTGGGGAAATTATCCTAAAAAGTTGTCTTATACTTTGGACATTGATGGTATGACATGTCGCGACATATATGGTACCTTCTGACTCGAGGGCACACCATTCATGTCCGCGACGTCATTCTCGATAACCTTACTGACTGGGCGCACTTCTACTCCTTGTTTCAGTCTGCCAAAATAATCCATGACATTTATAAAGGGCCCCACCTCGTTGAACACATTTGTAGCGATATTACAGTGCGCGCCCTGCACTAAGACCTATATCTCTAAGACGTGCTACCCCCCAGATTTGGGGGGTGAGACACACTTCTGGGCGTACAGGCTTTGGGCGCCACGTACTTGCCCCCCACGGTGTTGTGAGTGAACAAGGGGAGTACAAAGGTACATTGGATCATGCACCAGCCTTCATGAGGGGTGGGGATTGAGAAATTCCGAAAAGAATTATCACAAATCGAGATAGTAAATTATTAGGCAGTGGCGGAGGTGCACACGTGGGAGGGGCGATGATGTGATGGACACGTCGGTAAGTGGACATGCATCCCATCGAATCGGGGGAGGGGGGTGGACCGCTTGGGAGGTAGGCGAGAATGCCTTTGACACTCTGAGGTCGGGTTAGCTATGGTTGGGGAAGAGGGGGTGAGATTAATCGGGTGTGAGGTGGTCCGCGCTTGATGGGGAGCGATTTCCCACCTGAGGGAAAAAACAATTGGCACGTCATAGAGATATAACCAGAAAAGAATGTTGTCATAAAAAACTCATAATGCTGGGCTGACGGGAATCTTCCTCCTTATCGATATCCCCTAGAGCACCGCTTTCGGTCTCGTATTGCACAATTTGAGCGCATGTCACAACTAAACCCCCAGGCTTGTTGAAGAGGCTGGTCATATCTGGAGACAACGTACTGACTGGTGCAGTTTTCGCAAAGATCAGCAAATTCATGTGATGAGCATGCTGCCGCCGGGGGCAGAGTACTCGAGGCGGCGCAGCAGATGGCGCAGAATGGAATACAGAACTGCACGAAAAAACTGTTGGGGGACGGGAAGAAGTCGATACTCCTCACCAACGAGGCCGATCGGACACCCCAAAAAGAAGGAGCAAAAAAAGGAAGCGCAACACGAAATCGGCTGCTTAGGTGCGATCATTGTTTGCCCACTGCCAGAAGGAAGCGAAGGCCCTCTACGCTGACCCGAAACGGAATAATCGGAATGATGAGAATCCGCCCACTCGCATGTTACTCTCATTTTTGGGCGTTCCATTTTTTTCGTGATTTTTCGTGGAACCTTTCCACATTTTATGTATCTAAGGACCATCCATCATCGACAACGCGAAATTATTTATTCTATGTTTTTGCACGAGTGCTTTGACCTTTTAGGCTATGCGAACAGTGAAAAATGAATAAATCGATATAGTTGACGAAAACGTTTGCTGTCATGCATTTGGGTTCCATTTTTTCGTGGGACGTTTCGATCCACATTTGATGTATCTAAGGACCCTCCATCATCGACGACAACGTGAGTTGTTTTTACTGCTATGTTTTTGCACGAGTTCTTTGACTTTCGTAAGTAGCCCGGAGAAGTGTGGAAATAACTGGATATCAACAGTATCATTGTACTCAAAGCCTTGTATGGAATATGCACGTGATCAACATGAAACACGGGACCTCTTTTATCAAAACATGCCATGGGAAACAAAGGCAACATATCTTAGTGTTCGTGAATGCGGAGTGAACTGTGGTCTTAACAGCCATTTTGGCTTAGGGTTTGGCTGCGCAACCCCTACTAAACCTGTGTAAAATAGTGTATGCATAGCATGGCTAGGGCTGACAATACGCATATAATAACACAGTCGTTTAATTTTGTATTTCAGTATATATTATAACTTGGGACTGCACCGGCTGAATGTTCGATACTGCGAAACAAACATGTGACTACACGATTGTGCTCACTGATCTATCCTGCCCAAATCACGGCTCTCGCGGCGTTGTGGCGAGATAAAATATGTTTAGAACTGTTGTTTGTTCTGACGTGGTATGATTGGTCCCCTTGTACCCGTATATGTTGTTAGGTTATGCAGAGAGTGATGCTGGTTTTGGGGTTGGGGTGAAATTTCACCCCCCCCCCAACCGAAACCAAAACCAGACCTTTGCCTGAACCAAACAAACATACCGGCGATTGCAATTTTACAAAACAAATATGCATAAAACAAGCCTCTACTGTAACCCATTTTCTGACCCACTTTCAGGCCGCCCTATAGTCTGCAAGCTAAGTTGAAAGGGCGGCCCGATTCCGGCCGTGATGCACCGAGGAGTTTTACAAAACAGCAAACAACGGGGATCCTCCTCCAACCTGAGATGCACAAGACGCTTGTCAGCGGGGTTTCTTATCGGGAATCGAACCCAACCTGTGTAGTTTCGAACTACACAGGCCGCCAGGCACCCCCAACTTACTCTAGAAAATCGCATTCGTGGCTCCGTGACCCAGAACTCACAAGGGACTGCCAAATTCCGACTGCAAAAAAAAAAAAAGGAAAACACCCTCCTCCTATATCAGCTTGGGCTGTGTGACGCGCACAAGGGAACTCGGCATGCGCTTCCGAGTCCCCATGTATGCTAACATCGTGGGCACGCGCCCCAGAAAAATGAAAATGCAAATACCTGTATACATGTGGACTGTCCGTCTGCCGTCATCCCTCCTCCAACCTGGCATACACAAGACGGGTGCCAGCGGGGGTGTCGGGAATCGAACACAGCCTGTGTAGTTTCCAACTACACAGGCCGCCAAGCAAGCGCCCCCAACTTACTCTAGGAAATCGTATTCGTGGCTCCGTGCCCCAGAACTAACAAGGGACTGCCAAATTCCGACTGCAAAAAAGCAGTTTGCCCCTCCTGTATCAGCTTGGGCTGTCAGTGTGACGCGCACAAGGGAACTCGGCATGAGCTTCCAAGCCCCCCTGTATGCTAACATCGTGGGCACGCGGCCCAGAAAATACAGGAGATATCAAATTCTGAGTGGGTCCTTTGCTGACCCAGCACTAATCCATAGCACCAATATCACTTGACCCGCCAGCAAATAAGACGACAAATCAACGATCACTGTGAATATTCTCAACTGTTCATAACAAATCTGTCTTTTGTAAATGGCGGCCAGGTACTACTTATTATATAAGTCCATCCAGAACAACGAAGAGAGAAGCAGAATATGATGAGAGGTATGCAAGTCAAATGCGCAGGTAAACTCGGTAAAGCATAATGCATATATGCCAGAAGGCAGGTTGTGCAGGTCTTAAGTTCGAGTAACACATATGCATGCAGTTGATGAAAGCACAATGAATTTCAAGGGGAAATGGACCGTAAACTTGATACAGGTTATTTCAGAGGGAGTGCTGACCTGTAAGCCTCTGGGTTCTCGAGCGTTGTGAAGTGCATGGTGTCCGGAACAAAGGCTTTACGGGCGTTGGGGAACGTCTGCACTGCCTCGGTCTCATAATAGTAGTTGATGTTTACAATTATCGTGGGCCACTTTTAGTCGTTTTTTGGCCATAAAATATAATTTCCCCATAAAAGTTTATATCTAAAGATCAGTTCTGTCCCAAATGGCACACATAGATGCCCAAAACAACATAAAAACACCCACTCTCGTTGTACTCTACTTCATCTCATATTCTACTCTCATTTTCCCGATTATTCCGTTCTGATCCGGCGGGGCCAGGACACGGACAAGGGGGACGAGGACGACAAGGCCGACCGAACCGTATTCGCCATTCACTGTAAGGGGATCTGCAAACAGGAGATCAACCCCGATGAGGACGAGAATGAAGAGAAGTCCGCGAAGATACTCTCCATAATAAGACAGCTGAAAGCTGAAGCCGATCCCTAGGTTCTCCTGCTATAATTGTGAGTTATTGTTGTCTTCAAGAAGTAATAAGCTGGTCTACAATGTTCAGTTGTTGATTCGTTGAAATGTTTGAAACCCCTAAGTATCACGTTCAGGGGCCACTAAGTTTTGTAACCGTCCATAACAGCATGCCACACATGTGTATATAACAGTTTTCCCGGTCATACATGTGTGTTTTTACTAAAATATCTTATGAAATGCTACAGATGTGAAACTGTAGTGAAAACACGACAACCCGCCATTACCGTGCCGTACCAGGCGCCCGGGCCCCTCACCGCGACGAACCATCGATATTTTGGTCACCTGTGATGATTATTAAAACCATTTCCAATATATGCAACAATGTTGCCGGTCAGGATATACATATACGTATATAATATTACTAAGATATATGGCATGTAACAAACGCCGGCTTCTCATGGTACCGCGCCGGGTTTGTCCAGCTGGTGACACGCGTGACAGAGGTGACAGTATGACAGGCTTCGCGATTGTGACTGCCTGAGATATGCAGACCTGCCAGAGAAGATATGGTCATGATCGGGTGACCAAGAAATGATAAGATGAAGATGACAGTGACTACTCTGCCACTGACGTGTCAGTCGAAATGTGGTGAACGGTAACATTGTTAGTGCTGGCATGGAATAATGACTTTCCATTGGCCAGATGAAGATTTAGGGGCTAGAACCCGTTACAGTTTTGGGAAATGTGACAGAGCATTGAGATATAAGTAAGCTCTGACTGAAGGTCAGGCTAGTGGACTCATTATTATCTTGCCTTGCAAGAGTGCTAGGTGGCTGTTCGCGTGCCAGTGCTAGAGTGCTAAGATAGTTCTGCTCACAGCTTTGGATAATAATTCGTACTTTGTGTTATTATACCAACCTTTTATGAAAATATTTTACTGCTGTTTTCATCCTTTTTCAAGATAATAATGTCCTGCGCGGAGCGGCTTTTTATTTCAGTGTTAATTCGGAAGTAAAGACCCTTTGGCGAGAAGTCGGCAGCAGTTTGTGAGAGCGGATTCGGAAGTCAGGCGACTCCAGGGGCACCCACGGTGCACTGGCGGACCCTTCCTCTTCTCTAAACTTGGTAGTACTTGCACGGAAAAAGGCTGCCAGCGACGGCGACAGCGGATCAGCACTGAATTCACTGGTTGATGAGCGGCTTCCTCCTATCCTGTGATATGCTCAGCTTTACCACTTTGTTCTGCAGTGAATCCAGGGGCACCCAAGGTGCACTGGCCTAACTGCGAACAGGTGTTCTTCATCTAGAAGCTAATCAGCAGGGCATGAGCCTGGGCGGCGACAGAGACAAAGTGAATCAGCAGTGAATGACCACCTTGATGAGCTATTTTCCAGTGGTCTCTCCAGTTGACCACCTTGTCTGAAGTGAATCCAGGGACACCCCTGGTGTACTGGCCCAACTGAAAGGCAAGTGTGCGACCTGGGAGCTAATTGGCGGCGGCATCTGCCTGGGCTTACCAATTAGGAGCGGATCAGCAGTGAGTTATTATCTTATGAGTGGACTTTCACCTTACGGTTTCTCTGGCAGTTCCACCTTGTCTGACGGTTAATCCAGGGACACCCCTGGTGTACTGGCCTAAACCTGAAGCAGGAGCGAGCTTGCCAGAGGTATAGCAGCGACATCAGCCCTGAAGGTTACAAGTGAGTGGTCTTTATATACACTATTTACTGGTTTGTCAGAGGTGACTGGTGGATTCAGACCTAATTGTCTACTGGCCCAGCCTGGAGTGCTGTTGATTGCTTTGGGATTATCTGGCTCTTTATCATGATGTGTATGAGAATTCTTTTATCTTTTCTACAGTACTTGGCAGCCGGTGAGGCCCTTATATCACCAGCTACCTACTGAGTGAGCAGTGGTGCTGCGAATCCAGGGGTGCTCAGCACACTGGCTTAGCTCCCAACTCTGTTTGGCAACCTTCTCTCTTGCTTACTGGACTGGGGGTGGTCTTCCATGCCAACTTCCGTGCCCTTAATTAGCAGTGGTGCTGTGAATCCAGGGGTGCTCAGCACACTGGCTTAGCTCACACCACTGCGTATTTGCGCTATTTCTGGTGCCTGGTTGGAAGAAGTGCTGTCTTTATAGGCTCTGTGCTCTTGATGGACGTTGGCTTAGCTAATCCAGGGGTGCTCAGCACACTGGCCCAGCTCTAAGCCCCTTTTGCACGAGTATTCTGCATCTGCTGTTGATCCAGAGCGTTGAGATATATCGCTGGACCTGTGGGCGTGCGCTGGCTGCACGCGTTTCGTCCCCTTGCTTTTCCAGAACGGTGTGAATCCAGGGGCACTCAGTGCACTGGCCTAAACCAGCCTGGATTAAGCCCCTATTCTACATCTGCTGTTGATTCAGAGCTGTTAGGCGTATTGCTGGACTTTGGGGCTCGCGCTGGCTGCACGCGTTTCGTCCTTCTGCTGGTTCAGAACGGTGGTAATCCAGGGGCACTCAGTGCACTGGCCTAAACCAGTCTGAATTAAGCCTGCATCCTGTTGGTAACTAAGCTCTGCGCCAAAGAAGGACACGCTTCCTTAGCCCCACTTGCTGAGCACTGACGTAGCACTTGATCACGGAGAGCGAGGCGGAGCTGAGCGCTGCCACTGTCCAGTCCAGGCAGCGTGACGCACGGCGGCTGGCACGGGAGACAAGCAGTCAGCAGCGTGACGTTAGCTACATGAGCACAGAAGGGTCAGGTCCAGAATCCAGTCCCTCCACACCAACTTCATTAGCAACAGTAAGGGCAGCAGCATCTGCAAGAGCAGCAGCAGCAGCAGCCAATCAGTTCCTCTTTGCGTTTGACGACGTAGACGAGATGGATTATCATGACAGGGACAGTCACACACTTGACAAGGTTGATGACAAGCTTAGCTACACTGGTGGCAAGAGTGAGGACAGGGCGCTTTTCATCAGGCGCTTCGTTGAAATGGTGGCAAAAGTACAGCGGGCTCACGAGGCTAAGATACGCAGGCATATGAGGTCAGCGGCTTTTCACTCGCTCAACGCACTGGCAAAGAAGGCCTTCATGGAGTCCAAACCAGACTACAGATCGCTGTGGGACCTCTTGCCTTCACTCCTAGCAGGAGATGATCATGCCACCTCAGTCGCCTATGACTGGTGGTGCGCTGCATACATGAAGAATGGCCTTATGGCCTCCCATGCATGTCACGTCTTGAAGGACCTCACTACGAGGGACTCTTACCAGGGCTCAGTGCGCTGCGCACAACCTCCTTTCCATGAGCTGGCGCCAGGGGCAACATGGGCAGTCTGCAAGAAGTTCGAGGATGGTGATGCTGAGGGTGAGCTGTCTAACGAGTGGGAGGAGGATGCAACTTCCACCAAGGGTCTCACAGGGCCGGATGGCACGGAGGACTCTCACTATTTTTGGGCCTTGAGGGCGTTCATTGCAGAGCTCGAGGCCAAGTTCCTGTTGAAGGGCACCAAGGAGAAGGAGGACCTGCTGGTCGCCAAGTCGCAGACCGCCGAGCAGGATGGCCTCGCTTACGTGAAAAGCTGCCGACGCAGGGAAGCGGCGCTCAACGCTGGCAAGTCAGTGGGGGACTCCATCGTCAGACAGGACGTTGAGGAGTGCATCAAGGGTTTGCGCATCAAGGAGTACCGAGATCGCGTATCGGAGCAGCTGCGAGTCAGCCATCCTGCACCCAGCAGGGTCACCTGGGAGGACCTGGAGGTCATTGTGGAGGTGCAGGATAAGTTGAAGGACGATGCAGAAGCATGGGCCCTGACGCTCCAGCAGGAACTCGTACGCAGACTGACTTGCGTGTATTCCTGCTACGAAGCCAGGATGCTGGGGCTTGACCTCTCTGAGTTGGTGTCCTCCATGAGGCGTTCTGGCTCCTCCCACAAGACTGGGGACAAACGCAGGGACCCCAAGAAGAAGGAGCCAGCTCAGTCTGGTGGCGATGGTGCAAGGAGGCCTACAAGGGAGGCGAACAATGCGGAGAGGCAGAAGCCCACTTATGGCAAGGTGCCGCCACCTGACGCCTCGAAGCAGCAGTTCGAATGCGAGTACTGCTTCACGAAGTTGCCCCATTCGCCAGAGCGCTGCTATACTGGGTGTCGGGAGGCTAACTAAGGTGCCCCACAACTTCCACAAGGATCGCCAGAACTCGAGGTGGCCAAATGAGGTCAAGAATGCTCAGATGCGCGCATACAACATCGCCCACCGCTTCGATCACCACAAGATGGGGATCACCACGAAGGAGTGGCTCAAGTTGCCGGAGTCCAAGCAGAAGCCGCAGCAGCCGCAGCAGGTGGCAGCCAGCGCTGAGGTGAAGGAGAAGCTCGCCGCAGAATTGACAGGTCTACAGCCAGGAGTGCCGGCCAAGGGTGGCAAGGGCGTTGAGGCACAAGCTCAGTCAGAGGATGGCGATGACGTGCTCGAGTACGACTCCCACTTCAACCAGCAGGCGGAGTACGAGGAGGACAATCATGACTGCCTCGTGGGGAAGGAACTGGAGGACAGTGACGGTGCTGGTGCCAGCCATGCGCCAGAGTTCCAGGCCAGGGCCGCGGTTGCTCTGGGTAGCACCCAGAAGATGCAGAGCTTCAAGGTCAAGACGCCTGAAGAGTTCGACAAAGCTGCTCAGGTACCCAGGGCCATTCCGCCGAACATCCTCAGCAGGAAGTTCCACCTGCTGGCGTCCAACCTCCGCAGCTCCATGCGAGCTTGTTCACAAATCGCAGCAATCTTGGTATCCCAGCACGCCATTGACATCCCGAAGGACTTCGAGAACCTCCTGGCCCTGGAGGAGCTCATGAATAATGAGCAGAAGAACGCAGCTGAGCAGCCCACCGAGGTCAACGAACACGAGCTTGAGGACGTGCACGCTACGGTGGCGCAAGGGGTTGAAGTGGAAGCCAAGAGCGCAGGACGCCAGAGGGACGAGGAGTTGCCGCTGGATGAGATGCCCGACGGCGTTGTCGACAGTGTCACCGCCCGATGTGCAGCCGCTGCTTGTGTGAGTGATCTGGGGGTGGTCGATTTCAGTGACCATGGACATGTCCGGGCCGGCACCATCAAGACCCGTGCCTACGACTCACTGAGAGAAAAGATGAAGCAGCACCTGACCGACGAGCAGGCGCTGCTGATGACACAGGTTCAGCCCATCTGCAAGTTGCAGAATGCCACTCTATATGAGGGTCTGGCGCTGGTTTCATCTGGTGGCGAGCTCATGCTTTACCGGGCGATCCTCATGGACACCGGCGCCAACTGTAACATCATCTCCATCGCGGTCGTGAGGCGACTGGGCCTTACGGTGTATGAGGCCAGCACCGGTGCCAAGGTCACCAGGTGTGACAACAGCCCCACGAAGTTCACGCATTACTGCCATGTGGACGTCATACTGGCTGCAGGCACACCGCACATGACACTTCATCGGCTTTACGCCTTCGTGACCTTCGAGCCCGAGAACTCTTGGGACCTGCTGATAGGTACTGGGCCGCTGAAGAACTCCTTGATGATTGACATCAAGCTTGGGAGTGGTGTGGCCGTGTCACATGCGCCGACGATTCTGGGCATGGATACTCAGGTGGTGCTTCCGTTGGTAGACATGACACCACCCAGACGTCCCGACCTGCCCAGACGGGTGGATCCTACGGTGTGCTTGATGTCGGAGATCTTTGGGCAAGGATTGGAGTGCGAATGGTTAAGGCACTCACCTCCGAGCGTGAGGGGGGAGAGGTTCGCTGCTTCTGGCCAGCGTTCCGAGCATATTGACGACGACGTGGAGTCATCGTTGGCGTCACCAGCGCCTTCGGCGAGAGAGCCTGGTGAACTCCCACGGCCTTGCGTCAGCACGCACGAAGAGCTGCAGGCGCAGAATCGCCTTTGGACAGCCCCGATGAGCATTCGCCGAAGGAGTGCCCTGCCGCCACTGGCAACTGCCGTGCAGACAGCATCAGAGGGCGTGCTCGCACAGTTTTATGATGAGCCGAGCCCTTGGAAGGGTGGGCGCGCACAGTGGTGCGCTGAGGACCAGGTCACGGAGATTCGTCCGCCTCTCGACTACAACTGGGCGGATCAGAGACTGTGTCTGGACCGGAGCCGCATCGCACGTCTCTGCCGCATCCTCCAGTGCCCAGCCCAGGACATGCCGGCTCAACCTTCCCGAGATCATGTCTGCGTGGAGTTCACACGGTGTCGCGAGCAGCAGTGGGTAAAAATAGACCAGCTGATGTTCCCTAACTGGCTGCACGTGGATCAGAAGCTGCACTATGACGAGGAGACGGACCGCTGGACACTCGGCGGCAGCTACACGACGCACGTACCGTCCGCTGCCAGCAAGCACAACGTCGTCATGCCCAGGCCGAGGGACATTTCAAGGCTCGACTTCACCCCGATCCAGAAGCTGCAGGACAAGGTCCAGGCATTGCTCAAGTACCCCAGTGGTGAGGTCACTGGGACCCTCATGTGGGATTTGAAGGAGAACGCTTTCTGTGTCCAGCCGGACACAGCCACGCAGTACCTAGACTTGATGGGCTGTACGTTGGAGCACGCGTTCGTCGAGAATGGCGAGGAGTTGCTGCAAGAGCTCCAACTCCCTCACTGGTACGAGAGCACTGGTTTCTGGCAGTACCAGTTGCTTAGATATCTCTGCCCAGTGGACGTGGAGTCCCTCTCGAGAGGCATATTCCAGCAGTATGCTCGATACGGCCAAGAAGGACCACCCTTGGAGCTCGTCTCGCTGGATTCCAACGCCAAGTACTACCCGGTGGAAGATGGTCTTGGTGGGCACGGTAGAGTGTTCTCCGAGAATGCAGCCGCCCTGGAGTACATACAGTTGGGAGAGATGAGGAAGATGCTCAAGTCGGTCAACACCGAGCAGCAGGGGTACGAGGCGATTGACGCAGATGGTGAACGCAGACCACCGCCACCCGGCAACATGGTTAAGACTAGGCTCACGGAGCGCGCCCTGACGCAGCCACCTGCGCCTGCTGCTGGGGCGGGGCCGTCTCAGGCCGCTGCTGGGCCATCTCAGGCCGCCGCTGGGCCATCTCGGGCCGCTGCTGGGCCGTCGCAGGCCGCCACTGGGCCGTCTCGTGCCAGGTCCGCCAGCAGGCCCGCGCCGACGCGCGCGAGGTCGCCGCCGAGCAGGGGCTACTCAACGACGCCGTCGCCACCATCCCATGACAGTGGTCTTGCGGGCGATTCCCGTGCGTTGTCGCCTTCGCTCATTTGCGCGACAGCAGCTGGACCCTTGAGCCCTGCTGGCTCTCCTCGTGGAGTGTCGTCGCCTGCTCTGAGTAACATTGGCCCATGGGCAAACTCAATCCGTGTCCCACGTGGGTCTCGACCACGTTCCCCGCGAGACGTGTCCTCTGCACCTCCGGGTCCACCGCGGGCGCAGCGTCTGTCTCCGTCCCCAGCGAGGGCACCTCCGTCTCCATCGGGATCAGATTGGGATGCCGTGCAGCAAGCCACACGCCTATCCAGCACCTCAGTGCACACGTTTCTGTCCGTGGAGGAGGTGAGGGCCTTGAGGGATCTCCGCAACCTCACCGTCTTCATGGTGAAGTTTGGCATAACGTTCGTGGATCGCTTTCGGGCCCCCCGTGTCGTGTATGAGCTTGGCGTGTGCAACCGTGAACGAGGTCTCCGGCTTCGGACACATCCAGGTATCCCCGGCAAGGTCGAGAGGAAGCACAACAAGACCATACATTGTTGTGGGAACCAAGGCTGGCGCCTCCCTCTTGGGGGACAGACGACGTCTTCCAACCTGCTGGAGGCGATCATGTCGGCCTATTCCGATCTGTCAAACTTTGGTTCGGGGTCGGAGCGTCCAGGGGGCCATGCGAGGAACATCGAGAGGACGCTGTGCTCATACGTGGGGCTGGGGTCAATCCACGTGCTTCGCTGCATAGAGCACCCGAATGCCAAGCCGGTCCATTACATTTTCATGGAGGATAAGCGGTGTTTGTCCTGGCGCGCTTATTTCACGAACGATTACCTCATGCGGGACGACCGGAAGTTCACGCACTTGGAGTGGGGGACCAAGGTCACGGCTGCGCCGTGGGTGCTGCCGGCGCTGGAATCCCTTGAGGCACGTTGTCTCCCGCCGGATGAGCCGCCCGCCCTTCAGGCTCGAGTGGCCGAGAGGCCTGAGCACATGGACGAGGTGCGGACGAGGAATGTGTACGAGGTCCGAGACCCCCCTGCATCTCAGCAGCGCCACCCTTCTGGCAATGCAGCTGAACGTCGACAAGGCGCAAGCGATATTGCGCGCGCATCTGCTCCTTCCGCTGGGCGCCATGGGACTTCATCCCATGTCGTTTCCGCGCCGAGAGCGTCCCGGATTCCGGCTGGCCTCACCTTGCGACGCCCGCCTTCTCCGACTCATTCAGTGTGCACAGAGGTGACGCGCAGGAGTTCGAGCGCCACACATATCAACGACGCGAGACGCAGAGGCAGCAGCCGCATTTTCAACAGGGCTCCCCGGGCACAGCGGGCGGGCAGCCCTGACGCACGACCGACGCTGTGGCCGTGGGCTGCCAGCACAGGCAGTCCGCATGAGGCCAGGTGTGCTGCAGGCGTTTATCTCGCTTGCAAGCAGTGCGGTGGTTTGGTGGTGGCTGGGACGAGGTCCCATTTCTATGGTCGCCGTTTGGGCGGCATTTGAGACAATGACGTGGCATCTGTCATGGTGCCCTTTTCGAATCTGGTGGGAGCGCTGCGTGGCTTCGCTTTCACACTGGTTGCCGTTGTGGTGGTCGATTGCTCGACGTTATCCTCGTCGTGCAGACTATTGTATGACATTTGGATCATATGGGCCCTCGCGTGTGTCTGGTACGTTGGGCTCCTTATCGTACGCGCTGCAGGCATCTATGCTGGCGTACACCGCGTTCGTGCCGAAGGCTGGATGGTGGTGCCCCTCCGAGGGGTGGTCGTTTCCTTGGCGTGCTGGTCACAGTGTGCCGCGGCACTCCTCCTTGTGGTCCTCGCCTGGCTTTGGGTCTGCGTCGATGTTTACGCTGGAGACCGAGCGCGCCGGGCTTCTCATGTCGTGGACGTCCCTCTGGACGCGCGTGACGTTCGAGGTGGCCACGGGTGGACTGTTCCGTCCTTGCGGTGGTCCCAGGTCTTCTTACTGGGCCGCGTGCGCCTGCCCGCTTTGCCAACCAGGCTGAACAAGCCTCGCTTTGCGTCACGTTGGGCACAGCTTCGACGTAATCTCCGTCTTCATCGTTTCGCGCAGGCCGTTTACCTCGTGGTTGTCCTTGCGCTGGTGATCTCCACTGCTGCTGGTGGGAGTTCTCGCTTGGCGCTCGGGGGTGGAGATTAGTGGCGTGCTTCTTCGCCTCGAACTCGCTGGCAGCCGCAGTGCGGTTCAACAGAATTTTGCGATTTTTTCTGCTTTTGTGCGGAATCCTGTGGGTTGCTGGTGCATTGACGGAGAACATGCCTGCGCATGGCGTCACGTCACCCACGCGGAGTGCCTGGAGTGCGTCACCCTGCACTTCTTGGGAGGCTCAGCAATCGTCGAGGCAATGGGAGCCGGGTTGGCAGGCCAATGTCGCGGAGCAGGATGAGGTCTTGCCGTATACCGTGCTGGACGAGCTTCAACCTCTGGGTGACACCACTGTGACCAAAGACGAGGCAGCGTGGCTCGACACTGAGCTCAATGCCACGTTTGGAGGGCATCCTGACTTCAAGGAGGAGCACTGGGAAGAAATGCGAGCTGTCCTTCGCAGATGCAAGGGCACTTTCGCCAACAGCCCTCACGACCTGACAGGCTACAAGGGCAAGGCAGAGCACAACACGTTCTCCATCCCTTTTGTGGACGAGTCCAAGGCTGCTTACCAGAGACCTAGGAAGTACAGCCCGGGCGAACAAGAGATCATTGACATCCACTGCAAGGAATTGCTGGAGTATGGCTTCATTGAGCCTGCAGCCAAGCATTGCAGACATGCGAGCAACGTCGTCGTGGCTGGTAAGAAGGATCATGAGACTGGCCTGTGGACCCAGACGCGCTTCTGCGTGGACCTTAGGGGCGTCAATCGACACTCCCTCAAGGATAACACTCTGCCACATCGACCAGAGGAGCTCTACCAGAAGGTGGCGAAGGCCAAGTTCAAGACCACGCTGGATGCCACCAAAGCCTTCCATCAGATTCCCATGGCTACGGAAGAGGACAGGAGCAAAACGGCATTCTGGTGGAAGAACCAGTTGTACCAGTACACTTCGATGCCCTTTGGGGCTGCTGGAGCAACATCTGCGTTTGTGAGAATCATGGACTACGAGTTACGTCATCTGCAGCATTGCACTGTGGCGTACGTTGATGACGTAGTGGTCTACACTGACTCCACGCCTGAGCAACATCTGAAGGACGTCGAGGACGTGTTGCGCACATTGGGGGACGCTGGCATAAGATTGCACGCAGGCAAGAGCACCTTTGGTGCAGCCACGGTGGACTTTCTGGGTTACCGCATTGGGCATAACTCCATTGGCGCGCAGGAAGCGAAGTGCAAGGCCATCCAGGAGCTTCCGAGGCCGCAGGACAAGACGGGACTTCGTTCCATCTTGGGTATGATGAACTACTATAAGGGCTTAGTGGGTGAGCCAGGAGGGCCGAACTACTCTGAGATGGCTCGCCCTCTCAACGACCTGCTCAAGAAAGAGATTACCGATATCAAGGGAGCTTGGGGGAAGGATCAAGACCAAGCGCTCCAGGAGCTGAAGGATGCGCTCTGCTCTGGGAGATGTCTGAGGCCTATCGACTATACGACAGACCCCTCATATTGTACACCGATTGGAGCACCTATGGCATTGGCGCAGTGCTGGGCCAGAAGGATGACGATGGGAAGGAGTACATTTGCATGGCGATCAGTCGATCCCTGAGCAAGACAGAGAGGCAGTACGCCAGCTTCAAGGGCGAGATGCTTGCAGTGGTGTGGGCAGTGCGCACGTTGAGACAGTACCTGCATGG
The DNA here is from genome assembly GCA_001247695.2 of Cymbomonas tetramitiformis. Classification (NCBI taxonomy): domain Eukaryota; kingdom Viridiplantae; phylum Chlorophyta; class Pyramimonadophyceae; order Pyramimonadales; family Pyramimonadaceae; genus Cymbomonas; species Cymbomonas tetramitiformis. The sequence goes on from LGRX02010604.1 coordinate 26,440, forward strand.
CGTACACTTCACGCTGGTAACTGACCACTCACCGCTCACCACTCTGATGGAGAAGGCTGATCTTCAGGGTCAGCACCTGCGCTGGGCAATCAGCCTGCAGGAGTTCGACTTCACGGTGCAGTATCGCCCAGGAGCCAAGAACAGCAACGCTGACGTGCCGTCTCGCTACCCGTTACCGTCCACGACGGACGAGACTGGGGCAAGGCATGAGAGAGAAAAGGTGACTGCGCTTCACGCAGGCGTGGGGGAAGTGCGCATGAAGGATTTCTGCGATCACCTGTGCTTCGTGCTGGCTGGGGAGGTTTCCCCAGGGGAAGAGGCCACGCCAGAGGTGCAGGTTGCCAACTACTGCAAGAGGGCTGCCGTGGAGCAGCTGGGCACGGGACCCGTGCATCGTTTATTCGATTTGCATCACCAGGAGGAATTGGAGTGCAATCATGGGGTCATGTTCGACACTGATCTACCCGAATTGGTGACCGACTCTGGAAGGCTGGCGAGGGCAGCTTGGAAAGCGCTGAGCCTGGCGCGACCCACGCGAGGCACGCATGGCGAAGGAAGCCCCGCTGTATACAGCAATGAGTACTTCGAAGGCGAACGCATCTTGAAGCCTGAGAAGGTGGACACCAGGGTGTTGAGCAAGCGGTTCTTCTCGCAAGCTCGAGAGGAAGGCGTGGTGTGCTATGAGCCATGTGGAGGCCTTTGTGCTGGTCTGGAGATGTTGCTCCGCAGTGGCATGAAGATGGATCGATACCTGTATCAAGACATATCACCGAGCAGTCAGACAGTGGCCAGAGCCAGGTGTACGGCGCTGCTGCGACGATACCCTGACCTCATTTCGCCCAGTGCAGTGAAATTTGGGGCCCTACCCCAAGATCTGCGCGACACGACGAGCGCCGACTTCATACGGGCAGGAGCTCTTCGAGGACGTCAGTGGGTCATGGTGTGTGGGTTCCCATGCCAGGATCTCTCCCCTGCTGGAACGCTTACAGGCCTGGATGGCAGGCATAGCAAATTATTTTATGAAGTGGTTCGGCTTCTATCCACGCTGCAGCAGCTACAGCAGCAGAGGCCCCCAGGATACATCCTGGAGAACGTGTCCCCATTGTCGCACAGACCAGGGACCAAGATCAGGGACGAGGTATTCCCGTACATTGCCAGCGTCATTGGCCGACCAGTGTCCTTTGACGCAGCACAAGCAGGCGCTTACGCACATCGATTGCGAGCGTATTGGAGCAACTTGTTCCAGATCCACCAGTTTCGCTCCGTGATGAGCAAGGTGGCGAGACCAGAAGGACGAGTCGTATCGTCAATCCTGTGCGAGGGCTGGCAGCCCAGGCCAGTGATAAGAACAGACCGCGCGCCTCACTACGTGGTGAACGTGGTGGGAGAACCGCTAAGGGCTCTTCCCACCATCATGGCGACGCAAGGGTCAAGAGCATTCAGAAAAGCAAGGATGGGCACCGTGGTGCGCAACCAGATCGATGAGAACATCGAGGAAGAGTCCCGAGAGGTGAACCTCGACGAGAAGGCGCGAGCCATGGGCTACAGCGCAAGTGAGCTACGCATGGCCGATGGCCTGAACGACGTAGAATTGGCAAGCATTCTGGGCCTGGCCATGGATCGCAGGGCTATGGAACTGTTGATGGCGGTCGCAGAAGCAAGCAGGAAGGGGCTTCCTCACAGCGAGGAGTCCTCGGAGGCGGAGAATTCCCCAGGACAGCCTATCGCTGTAGACAACAACTGGGCAGACCACGCGAGGTCGGACCTTCAGCAGAGGCAAGCTTTGCTGGCGGAATGGGTTGAGAATTCGAACGCATATACTCAGCAGGTGGCGAAGACCATGAGTCACCGTGACTGGGAGGAGAAGCTGCAGATAATGTGCTCACAAGGGCAGAAAGGTGCAGAAGGAATTGGGGCCCAGCGACAGAAGGCTGGAACCAAGAAGAATAAGAAGAAGGAGTGGCAGCTCTACGTCATCGAGCAGTATCGCCAGAGGCACGAGAGCCACTTCGTGAAGGAGGGCGCAACTCCAGCAGCGCGCGTTGACGTGCCTGCTTGGAGTCAGCCTGCCAAAGATGTGGAGATGAGACTCCCCAGGTTGGCGTGCACCACCAGGTTCGCGGACTTGATGGCCAGTGTGGCCGAGCAGCAGGCTGACCGTGACAAGCATCGAGATGTGCATGATGATGCATGGTGCCTCAGATGGTTGAAGTCCAATGGCAGCGTGAGGTTGCCAGAGGATGAAGTTCGTCGTGTGAGGAGACGCGCAGCACGACATCGATGGGATGAGGCGACGGACGAGATCTACATGATCACGCTGTCAGGCAAGGAAGTGAGAATACCCAAGCCTGCTGACCGTCTTGCACTGGTTAAGGAATACCATTCCAGAACTGGCCATTGGGGCATAAGACGCACGCAGCATCTTCTGTGGCAGCGCCATTGGTGGGCCGACCTGAAGAAGGACGTTGAGGCTGTGGTTACTCAGTGTGAAACCTGTCAGCGCGTGAAAACTCACTATGCAAGAGAGGAGGCGTGTTTGTCCCCCCTCGAGATTGTGTCATTCATGTATCGTTGGTCGCTGGACCTGGCATGGCCTTCAAGGAGACAGACCAAGGCGGGCAACAACAGGGTGCTCATCATGACCGAGCACTACACCAGATTCATAGTCTGCGTGCCCATTCCTGACAAGGAGGCAAGGACCATCGCAGCGGCATTTCGCAGTCATGTCCTGGCTGTGTTCGGGGCGCCAGCAGAGTGCTTGGTGGATGGAGGCAAAGAGTTCGAGGGCGAGTTCAAGCAGTTATGCAGAGACTGTCTGATAGACAGACGAGTCACCTCGCCAGACTCACCAGAAGGCAATGGGCTCACTGAGCGAGTGGTGCGTACGATGAAGTTTGCTTCAAGAAGATCGCCTTGGAGAAGGGCCTCGACTATGAGTGGGACGAGCAGCTCTGGCCACTCGTGCTGAGCTATAACGCAGCACGCCAAGAGTCCACAGGAGTGGCGCCGTTTACTTTGCTATTTGCCCAAGAGGCAGTGGTGCCGCCAGATCTGAAGCAGGCGCCCAGTATAGACTTCAGTCCAGAGGTCAAGGATGACAAGGACGCTCGGGTCAAGGACCTCCTCCTGAGAGCAGAGGTGGTGAAGCAACTGATGGTGCACGCTGGTTGCAGCCTGGAGGTTGCACAACATCGTGACACTCTACATTACGAAGGAAGAAGGGGTGGTGGTATTGAGCCTAAGCCACACCAGTTTAAGGTGAGTGACTTTGTCTACATTAGACAGAAGCCTCGCAGCGGCATGGAAGTCGCGACCAAGTCCGCCATTCTGAAGCTGGTCAAGATACAGCGAGATGGTGTGGTGGTGCTTGAGGACGCCACCAAGTTAAGAGAGAAGAGCACCGTGCAGAGCATCGCGCCATGTCACCTACAGGTGAAGGACCAGTATGACTGCAGTGCAGCCGTTCCCAGCAAGCACCTAGCATGTGAAGTGTGCAGGAAGACTGATGGGGAAGCAGAGATGTTGTTGTGCGACGCATGCAACAGGGGGTACCACTTGTGGTGTCTTACCCCAGCACTGGATGGAGTACCAGAAGGCGAGTGGCTATGTCCCAGGTGCTCAGGCACGGGGATGCAAGCTGCTAACGCTGAGGTGCAGACCCAGGAAGACGAGAGCTCTGGTGTCCTGGAGGACAGACTGGGCATGAAGGAGCAGCAATTGAACGAGAAGCTGTCCTCAGAAATGCGCCTGCTGCCAGCAGACGTGGGTCCCCGTCGTGTGGTGAAGGGAGACAAATTTCAGCCATGCCATGCCATCTCATCAAGGGAGATGCTATTGGAAGAGAAGGACATGTTCTTTGGCGTGCCAGATCAGATTGATTGGGGCAGGCAGGACAAGCTCTCTAAGGCCGTGCAGATCTTCATGCCAGGGCACTGGAACGAAGGGCATCGCACGGTGCTGAGCAAGAAGTACCGAGAACAGAAGACTATGGCAAGGCAGTTGAGGGATGCACCTCGTGTGCCTGCTTTGTCTGAAGAAGAAGTTGAAAAGCGAGGAGAATTGAGACATATGACCAAGGCTCAGGTGCGAGAAGCTAGCGCGCTGCAGTGGGGGCTTGAGCTGGTCATCACAGTGCCCTCCGAGGTGAGGCGCTTGGCGACAGAGGTGGACTGGAAGTCCATCGATGGCGTGTGGGACCCGTGGGCAGGCACTGGGGTCATCAGTGAGGTGATGGTGGAGCAATGGCCGCAGTTGAGGTTTATGAACAATGAGTGGAATTCTCAGCTGGGTTGGTCTGAGGCGCACGACGCGCTCCAGCCAGGTAACTATCGCGCATGGAAGGAGAAGTATGGTATTTGTGATGCCGTGGTGACTTCGCCTTGGCTCGCAGCACTGGACATCGCGTTCCCTTTGGCAGTTATGGCCAGTCGTGTGGTGGCATGTGTCCATGTTCCTTCTTACTATTTGACAGACATGGCCGAGAGCAGAGCGGCGTACTTCAGACGATTGAGTCAGTCTGGACGCTTGCATGTGATTGGACATCTGGAACATGGACCTATTGGCCGCAGATGCATGTGGGTTCTGGTGTTCAAGAATCCTCTGATCAGATCCAGGATGTTACAGGGTGGAGAAGGTGAAGGCATTGGTATGTTCACTTTCAGTTTGGGCAAGTTCATGGCGGATGGTAATACGACCCAGTATGCTGAACAAGCCCATATTTGAGTCTGTGCTACTGCACGCAGCAGCTACAGATGGGGGATGTTGGAAATCTGGGCTTGCATGAAGGAGCTTAGTGTTCGATCTCAGTATATCAGAATTTTAAAAAATTTTGTAGCTCTACGATCTTGTACTATGTTGAGATTGCTTGGACAGTTACCGACACCAGTGAATGTTAATGACAAACTTATGGTTATCCGCGAGTGTTAAGATTGCTCGAACTCGACAGTATTTGTACCATCATGTGCACACGTTTGCGACAGCTGTAACAAACGCCGGCTTCTCATGGTACCGCGCCGGGTTTGTCCAGCTGGTGACACGCGTGACAGAGGTGACAGTATGACAGGCTTCGCGATTATGACTGCCTAAGATATGCAGACCTGCCAGAGAAGATATGGTCATGATCGGGTGACCAAGAAATGATAAGATGAAGATGACAGTGACTACTCTGCCACTGACGTGTCAGTCGAAATGTGGTGAACGGTAACATTGTTAGTGCTGGCATGGAATAATGACTTTCCATTGGCCAGATGAAGATTTAGGGGCTAGAACCCGTTACAGTTTTGGGAAATGTGACAGAGCATTGAGATATAAGTAAGCTCTGACTGAAGGTCAGGCTAGTGGACTCATTATTATCTTGCCTTGCAAGAGTGCTAGGTGGCTGTTCGCGTGCCAGTGCTAGAGTGCTAAGATAGTTCTGCTCACAGCTTTGGATAATAATTCGTACTTTGTGTTATCATACCAACCTTTTATGAAAATATTTTACTGCTGTTTTCATCCTTTTTCATGTTGGAAATCTGGGCTTGCATGAAGGAGCTTAGTGTTCGATCTCAGTATGTCAGAATTTTAAAAAAATTGTAGCTCTACGATCTTGTACTATGTTGAGATTGCTTGGACAGTTACCGACACCAGTGAATGTTAATGACGAACTTATGGTTATCCGCGAGTGTTAAGATTGCTCGGATTCGACAGTATTCGTACCATCATGTGCACACGTTTGCGACTGGCAAAATACTACATATGTAGTGACTCCGTATAGCTTGCGCGCGACAAACCGAACCACCATTTTGGGCACCTAACCATCGTTAGTCTGGTCACGTTTGATCATTATTAAAGTTATTTCACACACAACCACACGCGATAACAGTCTTGCCGGTCAGAATATACGTATACGTGTGTACTTTATTTACTATGAAATATGGCAAATTATTACATGTACGTACCTAGTGAAACTCACAAAAGCGTCACCCTCCTTTTAAGGCAAAGCCCCCCACCGTTCAAAGGCTCCGAAAAATTCTTATACGTGCCTTCATTGCAAAAGGCTTTGGCCTTCGGTCAAAGCCCAATGAAAGTCCTTGCCCCCACACTTTCTGGGTTCTAAATGCACAAAAAGGCCCCCCTCCCAAACGTTTTGCAGGGGCAACATTTTTTAATTTCGATGGCATAACATGTAGACGCTCCAGAATCGAGAAGCTTCGCAAAATCCCGGAGAAGCTTCACATAATCGAGACGCTCAAAAATCGGGCGGCGGGCTCGACTGATCGTACCGCCCTTTCGGATCAACCGCGACACATATTTTGCGCCGCGTCGTTGGGACCCGCGGGTAGTTTGTCGTCGTCGGCGTCGTCGACCCGCGTCAAGTGTGATGTGTTCATTGCTTCTGCCGATGGCATGCCATGTCATCGGGCTTGCAGTGATGATTGATGGAGTGTTACCATTTTGCAGGTTATCAAGGATGATTGTTACATCAAGATATGCTGACATATTTCCCAGGGAGAATGCAGTCATAGTTTCGTAAACCATGGCACTGGAGTCGCCGCGGCGTTTTCATTTCACCGGCTTTCGTTTTCGTCGATGATCGTTGCGACTGCTGAACTGCCGCTTCGATGACTGAAGTAAGGTATTAAAGGTGAATTCGGCCAGCTGGGCTAAATTATGAATATCAGGGAAGGTGCTGCTCACTTTTCGCTCACAACGTGAAATTATATGCAGCAATCAAACCATAACACATTGCGCTTCCGTTTCAAATTCGATGGGACCCTTCATAATCAGTATCATTCGCGCGATATCGACATCGCATCACTGTCGTGGTGCTGCGCATGGCACTGAATCACATAGAAAATGTGACGTTAACATACTTTTTGCGGCAGCATCTCGGCTGCAACGCATGGGACGATATCGCCGATACGCCAATGGTATTGTGAGAAATAGCCGATTGCACTGACTCGCTGGTAGTCAGTTCAAAATGAGAGCGTGATTTTATCCATGGTAGCCATGAAACTGGGCCATCCACTTCGAATGCATGACATGTCTCACTCGTCAGGTTGTAATGGTAAAGCTGTTGGAGCGCGCCATGCGAGACTGCGTATACACATTATATATGATAAGACGCGCAATTGTCTTGCACTTCTTGGCGCAGTTACGCACGCCTACGTTTATTCAAATTACGTAATAATGTCGATCGCGCACTTTCTCATGGTGCACAAATCCCGATAGCGTGTCAGTGCATGAAGTACCTTCGCCTGTTATATTAAGCGGCGTCTTGAGGAGACGATGATGCCACCGCTGCATAACGATACGATGCGTGCGCCACTGCCGAACCGAAAGCGATGGACAGAACTGTGCGCCAGCGATAATTACTTGACCATTCGCGAGCTCAAGTTTAATCCGGTAGTAATATATGGCGTCTCGAATGGGGAACTTTTGGTACTTTTGATTTCCCCTAGCGAGATCCTGCGTTGTGCAGTGAATGAAGCACGGTGCCTGCTGAATAAATATTCAGGTTCTCACACAAAGCACTTCAAGGCAAATGTCCGTCATTCATTTTCATTTTGGAGCCGATGCACGTTCTACAATTGATGGTGGTATGTGCATAAAATAATGCATAAATCGCAACGTCAGGTGCCAACCCTAGCTGTCGCTGTGTTCGCAGTGGACCATTTCTCATTCGTCGCGACGGCGACTTCATCTTCAAGTGACACACGTGATGATGGCGAGCAGACGAATGCAGCCAGCAGCAGCACAGATCCTGTAGTAGCTTATGAAGCAGCCGTGCCATCAAAATTTTCGAGCCGGCTGCACTTTCCTCTGCCTGCGATTGTGGATCATGATGTCGCCAAATATGCTCTGCTTCTCGGTGCCACCGATCCGAACCTGGGCGGCATTGTCATATCGGGCCGTCGTGGAACTGCGAAGACGATAATGGCCCGCGGAGTTCACGCACTTTTCCCGCCAATCGATGTTGTGGAGGGAAGTTACTTCAATGCCGATCCTGAATCACCTGACGAATGGGATGACGAGCTCGTTTTGCGAAAAGCCAACGGGCACTGCGGTACTCCAGTTGTCAAGACTATAGCGCCACCATTTGTGCAGGTTCCGCTCGGCGTCACCGAGGATCGCCTCTTGGGCGCCGTTGATGCAGAAGCATCCATCAAGAAAGGCGCAACTGTTTTCCAACCAGGGTATGCACTATGCCACATCAAGCATGCTTCATATGCATGCTCATGCAACTTCTGATTGTATGCAAATCCGGTGCGCCTTGTCACCATACTTGTATTGCCTACATGGTAGAAGTGCACATGCATTCTTCTAAGTGTCACGCGCCCGCCGCATACGCAAATCGCCAGCATCATTGCAACCTTATATGCCCAGCCCGCGCTGGGAAAAGCGTCGCAGATGTGTGTGACATTTTGGTCGTATACAAATCATGTAAGTCGCGGTCGTCTGTGTTTATTATCGGATGCATCTGTTGGTTGGTACATGCCAGTGCTTTGTAGCAAGCCAGAGTGTATTAAACCACAATCACCACGCTTGCCACTGCGCTACTATATCACTGCAATTGTGATGTGATGTCTAAAGGCTTCATAAAACTATACATCTAGTGGCTAATTACGCTCGTAGGGGCCAGCATCAAAGCTCGCTCAAACACTCTTTGGAAATCCGCCATAGGGGTTTGGAATTATCTAGCGGGGGCAAAAGTGGGCACAAAGGGCCGGAGTTCGGCCCGAAGGACCAGTTATTTTGCTATGTTGACGAAGTGGGCCTGAAGGCCCCAAGCGAAGTTTTATGTTTGGAAATCCGGGCCCTCAGGGACCGGTGACCAGTTGGGCACCAAGACCAAATTTGGGCCTGAACGCCAGGCCAGTGCCCTGGCACTAGCAGTCGCCCGTCAGATTTTGGGAAAACTCTACTTACCAAAACTGAATTTTACAATGATGTGCGCGATTGGGTATTTCTGGTTCAACAGCGCCGTGCTCTAAAACTTCAGTGCGAGGCTGTGAATGAAAGTATGGGATCATGCTGTGCAGCGACCCATGCCGCACCACATGGGCATATCTTTTCAAGAGGTAATTGTGATGGAATCTTTTCCATTGGAATGCCCCCAGAAGCGCACAAGTGTGTTGCGTTTTTAAAGCAGGTGTCAAATCATCATTTTGATGGTGACAAACGGCACTTCATTTTTAAGGATGCGCGCGCCAAGTTACATATTGTCTCAGATATCGCTGATCGATTAACCCCTCTTCCGGTAACGGAATCTCTCACTTCTCTGGGATCATACCTTTTCTTGAATATTTACATCTCTAGAGATCCAATTCAATTTTTGAACATACTCGCGGAAAGGTCTGGTTCAGGCGGATCCGATAAGCCTATGCAAATTCATTTTTACCAATTACACGCAATATTACGCTCAATAGACTCATAAAAGAAAGCCATTATTATCATTATGACGTGTACTCACAATATGACAACCCTATTCATGACCCTAGCACGCCAATGTGCTGTTTAGTCAAGGACTGAAAGTAGGGTCAGTGTTAGGGTTATAAACAATCATGTTAGGGTTGATACCAGGGATGAATACTTTCGGTAGGTAAAAAACCGCTGCGCGTTTGTAAATATTTTTTTACATCTTTCCTAGTGTCACTTGTTTAAGTGGATGGCTAGTCGCGCCTTGAGTAGAGGTTTCCAAAACTATTTTCAAATTGCCATTTGGCCACAGAACACCGCCAGAATCCAAATTTTAGTGGTTGTTACGCTAGCGTAGCAAATACCGGAAGAGGGGTTAATGAAAGAAGATAGCAAATTGTCATTCATGGAGTAAACATAACTTGACAAAGTGGGAGATGTAAAGTGAAAATTGTATGTTTTCTATCGAGATTAATTATCAGTGCGCACAACGTTTCAGAAATAATCCTAGCTTGCGCATCTCGGTGATCTTACTCAAAACGTGATTTTGTACAATGCGTGCGATTGGGGTGACACTCGAAATATCCTTACATGGGCACATAGGGATATTATTTATTGACTAAGAAATCGAGTTTCAAATAAAAACCGGCAATAGTTGCACTGACCACTTATACAAACAAACCGCGACTGTGTGTATGATAGGTGTATTGCATATGTGCTGGTCTGAGCTGAGCTTTGGATTCAGATTGCTCGTGTTCAGAGCGAGGAGGCATCACACCACAGCGTGTTTACTCACTGCAGCGATGCCGTTTGATGCGAGGCAGGTTGCTGGCCGCGGCCCACCGAGGTATTTTATACGTGGATGAAATTAACTTACTCGACGATTTGATTGTGAACCTACTGCTCAATGTGCTGTCAACGGGCGTGAATCTGGTGGAACGCGAAGGGCTCTCTATTCAGCACCCGTGCAAACCTTTTCTAATTGCGACATTTAATCCAGAGGAAGGGGAGATGCGTGAGCACCTCCTGGACCAGTTCGCCATTAGTCTCAGTGCGGACTATCACACCTTTTCGCTGCAAGAGCGCGTGGATGCGATGCAGGTGGCTATGGATTTCCAGGTGAGAGCCCTGGGAAGTGCAGCAGGGCGGCTGGTAGCACTTGCCCCCGAGAGTTGCCGACAATACTACCGCCCGCTATTTTCATCTGTGTGAGCCCATCAACTAACCGTCACTTAAACCAACGTTCTCGCAATGAGGTATCAATATGCCACATAGACTTAACTCCTATGCTGTTATGGCATTTGGAGTTTCTACGGCATGGTCGGCTAGACCGTTGCTTCTTGGTGCATATGAAAGTCATACGTGTTCGTGCTTGCAACCAAGTTCTTCTTGGCATCGTTAGGCACATTTTGAGCTATCGAATGCCTTGATAGGGGGTGTCTAAGGGGTCCGAATGGGCGTTTGTAAGGGGTAAATCGGTCGATTTGACACGCGGAAACGCCGGAGATTCCAGCATAGGAGTTAATACCGCTCATTGATGCCAAATTTGATTATGATCTGCTTATAACATATCTCCACATAAAAAACGGTCCGTGTTCGGCCAAGCAACTCTGCACACCGCTCGAGTCCTGGAAACCATCGATGGGTTGGTGGTTGCCCACAATACTCGCATCTTCAGTCGAGCAGTCAAAACAGAGTGAGCTCTTGGACAACATCCAGCACCGCGTCGCTCAACATCCCCACCTGCGTACCGCATCGAACTCTCATCGGAATGATCTCGCTTTTGAAATGAGGTAATGAGCCTGCAGGATGGTTCCTTGCCCATTTGCAAATGGGTATGATGACGATTACTGCAGTCTACTCGTTGGCTCTACCATGGTCAAGATACCTCAACCGCACTGCACGGACGTCATGCAGCTGAACGGGACCTGACCAGTGCTGGTCGGGAATGGCAGGGATTGTGATGGCGGAGGAGCTCTGATACCCCCTGTGTATTGTCCCTAATAAACAGAGCAGTAATCTTGTAAAACTATGCTCAACTTTCTTTCAAAATTATTATCTGAACTTGTCAGTCAGAGCACTAAGCCAGTCTTTGGAGCTGACTATAATTATTACCCGAACTCATCAGGCAGAGCACTAAGCCAGTCTTCGGAGCTGACTATGATTATCACCCGAACTCATCAGTCAGAGCACTAAGCCAGTCTTTGGAGCTGACTATAAGGATTCATTTGCATGTCATTGCTACTATATATTCATGTTAAATATACTGGCTGGATAATAATGTCTTTTACGTATTTCCCTGCATGTGTTGCTGTGCAGTTCCAAGGTGTTCAAATATAATTCATTGCCTTGGTTATTGGTGTTGTATCAAACACAGACACATGCACACATATTTATCATTTTCATTGCTGATGTGTGTATCGCGCGTGTGGCCAGTATAATTTATGTTCCAGCTTCTACTTGGATCCCACTGCCTGTGTCCTGCTGCACCTCGCTGCCTCTGAGAGCTATCATGGGTGTAGCTTTCAATCCCATATTCTTCAACATACTCTGCTTTCAAAAGATGCCAAATTTCATACGTAATGCGTTCGAATCATTATGATAATTAACGCATTACGATGATGATAATGATGTGATGGCCTGGTCTCCCAGTAAATTGCCAGTATCTTGACATGGATATACCCTCTCCGATAATATCATGCTTCGTTTGCTTGCTTCCACCCTCTGCCTTTGTGTGCTGGACATATATATATATATATATATATGCATCGCAATGTTTGATGATGATTTTGAAGATCTCTGCGCAACAAGGTGTATCCAGAATATATATATATCCCGCTACGCTCTCCTCTTTTATGTATCATTTGCATGTTGCATTCAAGTATTGCATTCTGTTCAAATTGGAGTGCAACAGAATTTTTGTGGTTTCAGACTTTCAGAATCCGTGACTCCTGCTGCAGTAGAGCCGAATGACACATGTAGCTCCGTGACACAAACAGGATGTACAAGTAGCCACGAAGCGACACGCCTGTTCAGCTCTGTTCCTTTTGCTCTTGCAAACAGGAACTTCACGGGTACCTACGGTACTCTGTGAGGCACACTGCAAATCCGATTTTGTAAATTTTCTTCACCTGTTTCACCGGTAAAACAGTAGAGTAGGTAGTGACTAGACCACTTGGTTGTACGACGGCGATCGAACGACGACAGGAGATCTGACAGTGAAGTCGCGGGGACGGCGTTACGACTTCAAACGACGGCTTCACAGCGACTACGACAGTACGATTTGACTTCACTGTTACTCCTCTGAGGGAGAGAGAATGGCTGGATCTTCGAAGAGCAAGGCAGCAACGTCCACTCAGGACGAGGATTTCCCTCCCCTCCCGGCGAAGCCTGACATCGGGCAGACTTCCCCTTCCCCGGCAGCACCGTCCACTCAGGACGTGCTGTTACAACAAATTTTGACGATGCAAAAGCAGCAGAGTGAGCTGCTTGAAATGCAGAGGCAGCAGGCAGAAGATCATCGACTGCTGCGTGCCGATCATCAACGTCTAGCACAAATCAACGTTGAGCTGGAGGCGAAGGTGGCAGCGAAGCCTGGGACTTCTGACCCGGAATCCGCAGCCAAGACCGCCGAGCAACTTCTGGAGAGAAGGAAGAAGCTGGACTACGTGCCAGCAGCCTCCATCAACCCGTTCCCAACGCGTCCGGCGACACTGGCAACGAGGATGCCGCAGTTGTACGACCTACACGGCAACAAGACGTACGACTCGCTCTCCAAGAAGTCCAACTCTTCCATGAAGTACGAGTGCATGGTGCTGGCTCCAGCGCTGTCCTACTTGCACGACGTGGTGACCGCGTGCAACCAGACGTTGGACGAACATGAGGACTCAGGATTGTCACTGGGAGACTTAGTGAAACACTGCCACGAGGTTTCCAACTCTGTCCACGGCGTGTACGCTTTACTGTGTAACCGGTGGACAATGCTGGAACTGCGCGGGCAGCTGGAGCAGGAGCCGGGTTCTTCACAGCGGGGAGGACAAGAGGCTCTACGCGCGAAGCTGCAGTTCGTGGAGGACAGGGTCTACCAGGCAGCGGACGGCGTGGTGGCGGACGAGGTGTTGCAGCAATGGCTGAACGACTTCGACAAGAACCGCGGCAGAGCAGTGCTGAACATTGCGTCCAAGAACGCGGCCAACGCGGAAACGCGGGTTGTAAAAGATCCACGGGACCGTGAGCGCTGGAAGGAGCGTAAGAACAAGGAGAAGGACGGTACGAGGCAGCCTACCGACAAAGGCGGCAACAAGGGCCGGGGCGGAAAGCCCGCGGCCGATGTGTGATGTGCGTGCCGCCACCCCCTCCAGCGCAACAGCCCTCTCCGGGCGCTGGACGGGGGAAACTCACCTTGCAGCAGCGGGTGAGACAGCGGAGGGGAGCATGGCGCGCGGCGGGCGCCAGTTCCGAGGTGATGCAATGGATTACTCACGGGGTGAAGTTGAGGTGGAAGCGCGGGCCTCCACCTCCGTTCGACCACGGGGTGTCACTGAGGGATGCGACGCGGCAGCAGCAGGTGTGGCTGGACGCGGAGAAGGAGAGGCTGCTGGAGAACGGGGCCTGGACGAGAGCGACGAGAAGATCTCACGTTTCGCGCGCCTTTTTGGTGCCGAAACCGGGTACGAACAAGTGGAGACTGGTGGTGGACTTCCGATGGCTGAACCAGTGGTGTGTGAAAAATCGTGTGAAGATGGAGACGCTGAAGAAACTAAGGAGACTGGCGAAACCGGGCGACTGGTGCTTCAGCTTCGACCTCCAGGACGGTTTTCACGCGCTGGGAATCCACCCGGACTTCCAGAAGTTCATGCAGTTCGACCTGCAAGGGGACCTGCTTCAATGTTCAGCGATGCCGTTCGGATGGAGCGATTCTCCGAGAGTTTTCTGCAAGTTCGTACGCGTGATGGTGGAGGCTTTGCGTTCGCCACAGGCTGCGGAGGATCGCAGAGAAATCAAAAGACTGCGGGACGGTTCCGCAGTACGACAGCGATGGTCAGTCCGTCGCAGGACCGGTGGTGCTGGCGGGGACACGAACCGTCACAGCGGAATGCGAGTGCTACCGTACATGGACGATTTTCTGGTGCTGGTCGACTCTCAGCGAGAAGGCTTTCTGCGTCGAGAAAAAGTTCAACTGGTGCTTCATCGACTTGGCCTACGGCGGAACGAGAAGAAGGGCCACTGGGAGCCTACGCAGGTGGTGGAGCACCTCGGGCTGGAGGTGGACCTGAAGCTGGGACAATTCCGTGTGACAGAACGACGGGTGCACAAAATCCACGCGAAGGCGAAGGAGATCCTGTGCGATGCAGCGAGGAATCGAAGGTGGATTCCTGCCAGGAGACTGGCGTCCTTCACGGGACTCTGCCAATCCGTGTACTTGGCAGTACCAGCGGCGCGGCTCTACCTACGGGAGCTCTACTTCGTGCTGGCGGAGAAACGCAGCTGGGGAGCGAAGGTAAAAATCTCACGTTCAGCTCGGGGGGACTTAGAATGGTGGTCCAGGCTGCCTGTGATGAGCAGGTGGAACGGACGCAAAATCTGGAGATCCCCGACGAGAGCGAAGGTGCACACGGACTCTTCGATGACGGCTGGGGAGGAGTGCTGAACCTGAAGTTCCCCGCGCGAGGTTTCTGGCCAGACGAGATGCGCTGCTGGCACATTACGCACCTAGAACTGGAGGCCGTGTACAAGACCGTACAGGCGTTCTTGCAGGAGCTGGAGGGCAAGGTCGTACGACTCTACTGCGACAACCAGGCGGTGGTGGCGATGCTGTCACACTTCACCTCCAGAAACCCGGACCTGATGAGGAGAATGAGGAGACTCTGGCTGCTACTGGATCTGCACGACATCGAGTTGCAGGCTCGGTACATCCGCAGCGAGGCCAACGTGTGGGCCGACAACCTTTCGCGTTGCGAGGACTTGGACGACTGGAGGCTGAATCGAGACTGGTTCGTGTGGGCCAACAAGCAGTGGGGGCCCTACACAGTCGACCGGTTCGCTTCCGAGATCTCCGCGCAGCTTCCTCGGTACTACGCTGCGTGGAAAGACCCGAAGTGCGAAGGTGTGGACTCTCTGACGTACGACTGGCGGGGGGAGAACAATTGGGTGAACCCCCCGTGGGCGCTGCTGGACGAGGTGGCGCACAAGCTGCGGGAGGAGGGGGCTGCTGCTACGGTGGTGGCTCCGTACTGGCCGGGACAGTCCTGGTTCAGGGAGCTGGAAGCCCTGGCCACCGAGGTGGTGATCATGCCACGGCGCAGGGACCTGTTCACTCCGAGCAGGCTGGGAGGGTCCGAGCTGCTCGGGCCCTCAAAATGGGACGCTGTGATGTTCTTCATCGAGGCGCGCCCGTGAGTTACTACGCTGCTGAAGTACGAAGAAGCTCTGCTACGAGTACGACAGCAAGCAAGGTGACCGTGGGTACAAAAATCGAGGTGTTCTGGGAGGACGATGACTGCTTCTACCCGGGTGTGGTGAAGGAGTTCAACGAGGACGGAAAGGCGCACGTGCTGTACGACGACGGCGACGAGGAGACGCTAGACTTGTCCAAAGAGAACTTCAAGATCATCCACAGCACGGACGAGGCAGCGAACGCGGACGGCGAGAACACCGAGCGGAGCAGCGGAGGCAACTACGAAGAGTACAAGCGCGGTGGTGCTGTACAAAATTTCCTCACGCGCTCACTTTGTGAGCGGTGGAGGAGTGAGTTGGGACCTTCCCGGCTCACAGAACTGGCGGTGTCGATGCAGAGAAAGGCACTGCTGGACACGACGAAGGACAACTACGGACCGAAGGCGCGGCGATTCATTTTATTTTGTGAGCTGCACCAACGGCCGTGGCTGCCAGCGTCGGAGGCGACTGTGTTGCTGTACATCGCCTCTCTGTTGGAGGACGGGAACATCCAGTCGGCATCTTTACAGCCGTACCTGTCCGCCATCAACAACTACCACGAGGACCTTGGTCACCCTGGACCGGCGAAGGGGCGCTCTGTGACCCGAGCTGGGAAGGGGATGGCTACCATCCAGGCGGAGCTGGCCGAGCAGGAGGAGAACATCGAGACCCAGCGGACGTGGCTGCCAGCAGCACACGTACGAAGGGTGCACGAAGCAGCGCTGAAGTTCAATCCGAGATCGCCTGAGGAGCTGAAGCTACTGCGAGCCTTGACCTACGTGGTGGTGGCCTTCGTGACCTTCGGCAGACCGGACACGGGGACCTCGTTGTCACGGCAGCACGTTCATTGTGGCGACGAGGAGTTCTCAGTGGTGCTGCTGAAGGAGAAGGGTCGGCGACACCATCGAGTGAAGCGACGCCTTACGATCCCCTGGAAGGGGGTGGCTCTGTTGAAGGAGCTGATCGAGCACTGGGAGTTCTACCGTGACACAGCTTGGAGAATTTCTGCGAAGACTCAACCTGACAGCTACTGGCTGCTACCCGAGGACCCGAAGAACTTCAAGGCTTCCGTGGCTAATGACTGGATTGGTCTAGCTCTCAGCGAGTTGGACTGCAGACCTCCTGAAGGAGGTCACTTTTCTGCACACAGCACCCGGAAGGGTGCCACGACGTGTGCTCGAGCTGTTGGTGTTACAATGGAGAAAGTGTGCTTCTTGGGAGGCTGGTCACAGTTCTCTTCGGCAGTGAAACACTACATCGACCCGACAGCGCTGAGGGACACAGACATGGACTACTACTTTGCTTGGTTAACATGGTCACAGTGACAGAGATCAGATTTCTTGTGTGTGCCTCACAGTTTCATCTTTGGTTTCATGGCAAATGAGGATTCGAGCAAAAGAGAAATGTTCAAATTGGAGTGCAACAGAATTTTTGTGGTTTCAGACTTTCAGAATCCGTGACTCCTGCTGCAGTAGAGCCGAATGACACATGTAGCTCCGTGACACAAACAGGATGTACAAGTAGCCACGAAGCGACACGCCTGTTCAGCTCTGTTCCTTTTGCTCTTCCCACCGCTCCCGACCCAGAGGACTCTTTCCTTTTGGTGACGTGCACAGACAGTCTGGACATATCATCAAAACATGAATTTAGAAAGCATGTAAAAAGCACAAAATGCATTTTAAACACTTTACAAAATCATTTTAATGAAATGTATTGCAGTGCCTGCCTTTGGCAAATGAGGATTCGAGCAAAAGAGAAACCCTCGTTTCCCTCTCCAGTAAGCACACACGTCTTCTAGCGATACCGTCCACGCAGCGCATGATTATGAAATACCGTCCGCGCAGCGCATGAGTATGAAGCACAGTACTTCAGATGCCATCATAGTAGCAGATGGCTGAGCAAGTGCAAAGGCGCAGGAGCGCATGCATAAACATACATTGATCAACGGCTGCGGCTTGTTGGGTGTGCGTGTCATGTGTCATGCTTCACGCCCATGAATCCAGGATAATCCCTCACACGTCGTGGAGAAGTTCTCTGAAGATATAAAAGATATGCAGAGCAACGTGGCACTCGCTCGCGAGTTTCTCAAAGACACGGATGTGAGCCGGGAGCAAGCGCGCTACCTCGTGACGGAGGCGATGCGCGCGGGAGTGGAAGGCCACCGCGGAGAAATATTTGCAGCGCGCGTTGCCATGGCCAGCGCCGCACTCAATGGCCGTGATCGCGTGTCTGCCGGTGATCTGAGAAATGCAGTTGAGCTGGTCATTCTCCCTCGAGCAACGCTCCTCGAAGAGGAAGAGCTACCGCCGCTACCACCTCCACCACTGCCACCCCCGCTTCCTGAGGTTGGGTAGTTACCCTTGCCCTTTAGTCTCACTTCATCGTATAGCGGACCCACATCAATACTCCCACCATACCCACAGCATACCCCCACCATACCCACAGCGAGCATACTTATATAATACATTTGTAATTCGACGTGGTGGTGTTTTTAGAGTGATATAGTAATGGTTGGATGGAGTTCTTGCCTGTTGCACTCTCTTTGGCCCTGTACTAATCGTGCATGCCTCACTGCAGGTATATGCCGCGATAAGTGTCCATCCCACCTTTACCTTTACAGATATGATTATGCCGATACCGATCACTGACAAGATACCATAATTATGCAGAAATTATTTTGATATTTGATGGCTCTCATGACGGCGCATGTGGATGGCATGCAGTGAAGGGCTGTGCGAGCAGAGCGGTGAATAAAATTCGGCTTGTCAGGCATGCGGGTCATCAGCATGCATGTAGCTGTGTGGCGACAGACATGTTGCTGCTTGATGATTGGACGATGCTGATCATGGCCTGTCATATAGTGAGCCATTCATCCCATAGATTCATTGCATCATGACAGACACAATGTGTGCATGGTGGCAAGTCAGAGTGAATAGTATGATTGCATCATAAGTTCATGGCTTGTATCTATCCCACCTGGTAAAATCTTGTGGGGCAGCTGCAGATGACTAAAATCATGCAGGCAGCTGCGTCAAAATGGTCACACTTATTATTTGTAAAATTATGGATAGTATCAAAGTTGAAGAAAGGCTATGTGTCCCCCCATCAGCGCTAGGAATAAAAGGGTCATCATTATGTATTCGGTATATTGACAGCAGCGTGTCCACATGCATGCATCTTGTGGACAAAATTTACAATCGAATATTGCCGATTCTTGGTACACTCACGTGCTTTGTAGTAGGCCACAATTGTTTTTACCCAAAAGATAGTTACGCACATTTATGCGTTCTTTTTATTTCAAGGTGTCCGAAGACACTAGACACTTGTAAAATCCTGAAGAAGAAAAACACTCCGTTCAAGTGTTTTTCTGCCGTTGAGGGCTTGTGAACGACGAAGTGCGCGAATTGGGCATGCGGTGTTTGGTACACGTGTACGGGGTGAGCCCGCTGTGGCAAAAGCAGGGTTCGTGACGTTTAATTTTGATACACATGGCACGCGCACATGTACGTGCTGTGCTGGTAAAGCGGGGTTGTGGTGTTCAACTTGCTGCACATGCCGTCGAGCGATGCAAATAGGGTGTAGGGATCTCTAGGACAATTTTGTTTTTGAAAACTACGTATGTACCTGCATATACAATACTGGTGGTGGGGGCCTCTTCTAGTTATATATGGCCTTGTACCGGGTAAGAAAATACAAGGCTAGGTATTACCTTGTGGATACTACCCAAGTGTGACCAAACCCTGGATTTTGAGGGAAATGCTGAAATGCATAGTCCAGGTGATAAAACCATGCTATCGTACGAAGGTTGACTTTGGTTGTTCCTCATGTGTTAATGTAGAAGGTGCACCATGTACAACCCTAGCCACCCAGCTCAAGTGTGTCGATGAAAAGGCTCAGCAAGAAGGCATGCTTGTCAAATTTCTACACTCAATATTCTGTACATTCGGCTTATAATTATGCTCTCACACACGCCGTGCAAACCGCTTCTCCCTCCAACTCAAATGTTCGCCCACCATACTGTTGGGTGTCAGTCGATCCACGCCGTTGCTTGCTGGCGTCTTTCAGCTATATTGTCACTCACGCACACACACACACACTCAGGATGCATACAGTTTGAAAGGGAGTTCATCTTATTGTCTCAGCGTGTTTATTGCGTTTGCACTTGCTGCTGTGGTATAAATTAGGCGCGCAGTTTTGGGGCTATTGTGAATTTGAGGCAGAGTTGTTTGATGACAGGACAAAGATGAAAGTGACAATGAGGACGAAGATGCGGATGAGGAGCCCAAAGAAGTAGCAGATGCGATCCCGCAAGAATTCATGTTCGATCCGGAGGGTGTTCTCCTTGACAAAGAGCTGTTGGCGTTCGCCCAGCTGGCACAACATAAAAAAGGGAAAGCCGGCCGCGCAAACACCAAGATATTCAGGTGATGCCAGCGATATCGGACCATTTCTTGGGTAGTCGTATCTCCGATCTGCGACGACGCTACTGTTTGTTTTTTGCAAATTAGGAACTATGTGCAGAATGCAATTCTGTCATCAGCCCTTGCTCTTCATACAAAAGCGCAAATCTAGGAAAATCAAGCACTTGCCGGCTACTAACACTACTAACTTGATAAAAGGGCCAGTCACATAATTGTATGGTGATTGACTCGATGGCGGCCACCACTTTCTGATACCGCCTTCAAAAGCGCAATAGAAAGTTTCCTGTCATAATCGGTCATCGTGCTTAAATCATTTTGGACCGTTAATTGATTTACAATCGATCCATCGAGAATCGTTTTAGCCATCTGACCTGGACACGACTTCACATATCTGAAAAGGAGAAACTGAAATTTTGTCTTTCGTCTTTGGGAAGCGAGATTCCGACGGACATTCAGTCATCAGCCACGATGCGATTTCTGATCGGACAAGGATCGCGTGACATACAGTAGCAACTTGAGAACGCATCTCTTGCTCGGCTGCCATGCTGCTTGACGTCTTCCATGTTCTAATGTGATTTGTTAAATATGCAAATTCAACGCAAAGCGGAACGCTTTCTCTCCCACAGTGTGCCCCTGTCCAGCGAAGTAAAAATCTCTAAGATTGTATCCTAATCTAAGTCACCTTTTGCTACAAAATATTATCACATATTCATATTGAGTGTGTTGGTACCCGTTTCGCGTAGGATGATAACCTCTGTCGCATCCTTTGGAGGTTTCAAAATCCTGAAATTCCGCCCGCTTCCGCCAAATGAACGCGTCAGCCCACTGCGAGATGTGTGGCTGACCGTTCAGTCTGTGCACTTTATTTAGGAAAGATAATACATATAAATCACTATTTTTTCTGACGCTACCCTCATCCTCTATCCTCACTGGTGGGGGGATAGTACCCAATTTGCTCGGACTTTTGCATATGTCACTCGCAGTTTGAACGTCACCAGCATGACAACTCCATCTTTGAGCACACAGTGACTTGGCGCCTGTTTATTGTGAATTTGAAACTGTGACATGTTTAGGACCGTTAAGTGACAGAGGGGTCACGGGAGAAATCCTTTTTCGGAAAGCTCACTGACGAGACTCTTGGCAAGAGTCGAAACGCGTATGAGCAGCCTCAACAAGACACAGTATATTTTATAGCAATTTATTACCTGTGGCTCTGTTTCACTAATCGTTATTCGATTATTAGCAAAGTTATTATAACTTAAACAACGCTCTGTTGGCCGGTATTCTACGCGCTGCTATTGCGAGGCAGTCGACGCGGTGCCGTGTATTGAAAGAAGGGGGCTCTACGAGGTACCGTTCTACGACGTGTGTTCTGTGTACTACAAGTGGGATTCATACTGATCTTACTCTACTCGACTTAAATCGTGACCTGTGACATACAGTTTCGATTACTCACTGTTATCCTCGATCGCCTTTTTTACTACCTATCATACTGCGATGTCCGGGGTACCCCCACATGCACAAGGACAATTCCCACCCCAATCTATGCAGCAGTACAACCCTTCTGGAGTACCTGGATTGCCACCTCCACCTCCTTACCCGCCCCCAACCGGTTATCAAGCTGGCGGTAATTTTAGCTCTGGCTACGCTGGGGGCTACAATGCCGGGTATGGAGGCAACTGGACCGGACCGAGACCTCCGAGCAAGTTCAATGAGCTGCAGGAACAGTTGGTCAGTGCACGAATGGAGAAGCTGAGCGCGGAGCTGAAGTTGGACAATGAGAAGGCGCTGCGAGAGAAGGACCGGGAGCTCGAGGATGCGAAAGCTGCGATCGACAAGAAGAAGAAGAAAGAGAAGGAAAAGAAAAAGAAGAAGCGGAAAAGTAAAGGGGACTTATCTTCTGACGAAAGCACCAGCTCCGAGAGCGATGTGGGGACACCGGAGGATCAGCGCAGGAAGCAGAGGGAGCGCAAGGAGAAGCAGCGGGAAGAGAGACGCCGCGGACACGATGAGCTTCGGCAGCAGCGGGACCGGATGGACGCGATGGCGAAGCAGCTCGACTTGGTGTACGAGACCAACCGTAACCTGATGGCAGCAGGGGCACAGGGATTTGGTCAGGGATTCCCAAGCAGCTCACCGATGACAACTACGGTCTCGGGAGGACGCTCTGGCGGATCGGGCGCGGCTTCCACAGGACCAAAGAAGAAGCAGCAGAGACGCAGACCTGCGGTGTCGGAGGACGATGCCGAGGAAGAGGAGGAGGAGAAGAAGAATGAAGAACCGGTGCAGCAGACCGAAGACGACGTCAAGGAACGGTTCAAGGCGGCGGCTGGGACGAAGAGAATGGTGGACATAATCAAGGCCACCAGGAAGTTCCCCGCCACCTGGGACAAAGCACAGCCGAACGGGGGATTAACACGACCCGCGCTCATCAAGCATATGGTGAAGCTCCACAACAAGGGGGAGCTTGACCTTATGGACTTCTGACTATATGGGCCCCGCCAGCAGTGCGCTGACCGCCTGATGGAGCTACTGGTTTTATTACGGGTAACTCTACGGGAGCACTTCTGGCAACGGGGTTCTACGGTCGGGGAGCTTGGCGCGGAGTATATGATGCTGTGGAAATTTATGGGACTCGTATTTCTACACTTATGTACGAAGAGGCCGAGATGGTGGGCGAGGCAGTTCTTACCTTATTGGGGGAACTTGACGGCGGAGGAGCTGACGAGGTGGTATGAGGGGCAGGACAAGTACAGCGTGTATGTCTTGATCTCCCCGTGGACGAGCAGGTCGTATGTGGGCAAGGCGTGGAGTGGCACGTACTATCGATGCCAAGGACACCTGCAAGTGGCGGCGGACGCTGAGTTGTGGGGGGCGAAAAAACTCTATTCCTGGTTGAGGAGCTATGGCATATTTAACTATGTGTATTTGCCACTGGCTGCTTTTTCAGGGAAACGAGATTGCAACGCAGGGGAGAAAATTCTGATCCGTTCTACTCAACACCACGCGACAACACTGAACACCAAGGGGGTGAGACCGAAGGGTGTGACGGCGGCGCGAAGGAGGAGGAGCCAGCGAGTACGGAATGAGCGCCCACGCAGAAGAATGGCAGAGAGGGCTGCTGGGGCGAGACGGAGGAAATGCTTGACGAGGAACTGCAGCGGGAAGAATTTTTCCGTGGTCAAGTCGGGCGAGTACGTGGGCTCGGACCTTCGAGTTTGGCTGCAAGCGAGAGCGACGGACGAGGAAGTGGAGAACGTGGTGGACGTGAAGCCGGGACTGCTGGAATCGACGTCGTGGAAGGTTGTGAAACTCCTGTTTGGGCACAACAAGGTGTCAGCTACGGTGCACGATGAGGAGGGGGAGACCAGCCTTGCAGGGAAGCTGAGGGATGTGCTCAACGACGTGAAGAGGAGAGCAGTGGTGCTGAAGTTTGAGAAGGGTGTCACGGCGGTGTGGGATGTCTGGGCGAGCAAAGTGGTGAAGAAACTGGTGAGGACTCCGGAGGCGACCGTGGAGCTCTACAGGTGCTCTTTGGTGCAACTAGTGAGGATCCTTGAGGCAGTGAGGGCTGGCTTGCCGTGGAAAGACAGGGCGAAGGTGCGCAGGCATATTGCGCTCGCGGCGAAGAAGGTGCACAGTTTCACACTGAAGGGGGTGTACCCGCTGAAGTTACCTCCTGCAGATGCCTGGAAGAGCTATGGGGTACGGAAGGTGACGGAGGAGATGGTGAAGGACCTCCACGTCCCGAAGATGGTCGAGAACTTTGTGAGGCGCAGGACTATGCCCGTGATGACGAGCGCGGTGAAGCTACGGGATTTTTTCTGCAACTTCAAGGAGCTCACGTTGCTGAAGAAGAGACCGGAGTGTCTGTGCCATATGGCGTCTGAAGACTTTCCCCGAGTTAACGGACACGTCTGTGCACGTACGACCCAACCACGTTCTGGACCGCTGGCAGTGCTGAACAGGAACCTGAAGGACACTCCGGTGATGAAGGTGAACTTTGGCGAGAGCATGGAGTCAGAAGGCCTTCACGGAGTACGTCGTACAGTTTGCAGGAGCTGCGTCACGTGTACAAACCGAAGCTGTCCTGCAACTACTACCTGTGACTCTGACTGTGGACGACCGCAGGCTGTGTATGTGGCATACGGTGACGTGTACGGCTGGAGTACTGCAACACTGGGTAGAGCTGAGGGACGAGAACGTGAAACTCATCTTCAGAGTGAAGTTCGAGAGGTTCAACCGCTTGCTGCTCAGACTGGTGGTATGGGGCGAGGTCGAGGAAAAAAGCACACTTCTGGAACTATGCGAGGCTGTGGCGAAGCGTATGCTGTTCTGGGTGGAGCGTATAACCCGCGACTACTGGATCACGCCATACCCGGACCAGGATGTGCTGCGGGAGACCCTGGCCCTGACTGACGAGATGTTCGCAACACCGTTCGACATGAATGTCAACGCGGCTGCTTTCTTCACCCCGTACCAGGAAGACAGTATTTTCGGTGCGGGCGTGGACACGTATGCTCACTGGTGGTTCACGATGGGCTTGGCGAACCCGATCTACACACTGGAGAGGATCGTGCAGACCCTGGAGCACGCGGTGAACTCTGCGAAGATGGCGAAGGTACCTATGAGGATCGTGGTGATCTGCCCTGCGTGGAGAAACTGGGCAGCTATGGAGGGTGTTTGCAGGTTGATGCAGTTTGCCAGGCACCGCTTCAAGTTCATGGCCCCGCAGTCCGCGTTGGGGTATGTGGACAAGTCCACCGGTGCGAGGTTCGATGTGGACGTGCTGCTGATCCAGAACACCAAGGCAGCGAGGAAATTCCCGGTGACTGACGCCCACCTGGACAAGTTCCGCAAGCACTTCAAGGGGAGGCTGTCAGTGGACCCTGAGTACTCTGAAGACTGGCATATTCAGTACGATGAGAACTTTCGGAGGACATGACTGCGGACCCCGGGGGTGGTGGAGATGCCGAAGAAGCTGCGGGAGCTCAAGGACACGCTTAAGGGCACTGCAGCGCTGCGATGGAAACAGAAGGTGAAGCTGGAGAAGTGGCGAAGAGATCACGGTGTTCCAGAGGGGCCTGTGACCGTGGATGAGCGTGTGGGCGTGACCGATGCGGGCGAGTATTGCAGAATGCTGGAGAGGTATTGTGCGGGCACCGCGAGGCTTTACCTGGACAGGAATGCAGGTGTGGGCGCGATTATCTGTCAGCAGAGGTATTTTGACTTACTTGTGAATGTGCGGGTGAGCAGTGCAGCACAGTTTGAAGAAGTGAAGATGACACCCGCGGAGCTGGTACGAGACTTGGAGGTGAAGTTTAACCGCGCGATGTTGGGGACGGTGACGAAGTTCGTGAAGACCGGGGTGTTTGGAGCTACTTACGCACTGCTCAAGGACAAGGACGATGAGCTGCAGAAGTACCGCCCAGTGCAACCCAACAACCGAGCACCGCTCGCGCCTTTGCAGAACGTGGCGGGTAGAGCGATCGAGTTTGTCGTGCAGGAGGTGGGTGGCAGTATGACACTGGGTGGCACGCAGCGATTGAAGCACGTGGTGGAGAAGTTCAACGCGGTGTCCAAGGCGGCGCAGGGTGTTTACGCGTACACGTTCGACGTGAAGGATCAATTTTCCAACCTCGAGCATAAAATGACGGAGAAGGCCATACACGTGATGGTGTCGGTAGCTTTCGACAAGGCCGGGGAAACCTCGCTTCTGGTGACGGTGCGGGGAGCGAAGGGTGTGCAGTGGTACAAGAAGGGCGTGCCTCGGGTGACAGCGGTGCGGGTAACACGATCGAAGCTGGTGCGTGCGCTGATTTTGTCTCTGCGCCACAACTACGTGTGGATTGCCGGGAAGTTGGTCAGGCAGACTCGTGGAGTAGGAATGGGTGGACGCGACAGCCCGGGTACTGCTTCCTGTGTGTGCGCATACGGGGAGAGGGAATTCACGATGAGCTTGGGCGCAGACAACCTGTTTATTCACTTTTGGCGACAGGCGGACGATGCTATTGCACTGGTTTGGACTCTCACAGGCACGAGACGAGAATGGAAGCGGCTACGGAGCACACTGCGCGGGTACAGAGACGATTGCTACGCGGACGGTATGCGTGTGCTAATGACGGGTGCGGCAGGCAGTGATGAAGAGTTACCGGATGCGGTGGAGTACTGCGGTATGGAGGTCTGGGTGATGGACAAGCGCGTGACCTTCCGGCAGTTGATGCAGAACGAGAAGCGTGGGTGTATGGCAATGGAAGACCCCGTGAGAGCATTCCCGTTTGTGCACTGGTTGTCGGCGTGTCCGGAAAGCCGCAAGGCAGCGACACTTGTCTCCGTACTTTCGAGACTGCGGGCACACTCCACAGATTTTCGGCTACCCGAGACTCTTTTGCACTTGTGGCGAGAACTGCACCGGCAAGGCTATCCTGAGGGGTGGCTGAGCCGGGGATTGACATATATGAGCAGCAAAGATCCAGTGGGGTTCTGGGGGCAACTGCGGACCAAGCTATTCTGGGAATCGAGACCTTTGTGACGATGCGCACACTGAGTACAGGCAGTTGTGCAATTTGCAGCTTGGTTGAAGTGATCTTTGTAGTTTGCAAGTGGTTAGGACCACTGGTGGGGGGATAGTACCCAATTTGCTCGGACTTTTGCATATGTCACTCGCAGTTTGAACGTCACCAGCATGACAACTCCATCTTTGAGCACACAGTGACTTGGCGCCTGTTTATTGTGAATTTGAAACTGTGACATGTTTAGGACCGTTAAGTGACAGAGGGGTCACGGGAGAAATCCTTTTTTCGGAAAGCTCACTGACGAGACTCTTGGCAAGAGTCGAAACGCGTATGAGCAGCCTCAACAAGACACAGTATATTTTATAGCAATTTATTACCTGTGGCTCTGTTTCACTAATCGTTATTCGATTATTAGCAAAGTTATTATAACTTAAACAACGCATACTCGCTTGCAGGCGAGAGCACGAATGAGGGAAGATACCCTAGCGGACACATGAATGTGGTTGCCATTCCTGTTTCCGCTAGAGGTGACAGCGCACTATCAAACGTTCTGTATGTGTTGCATATGCCTATTCTAGATGCGTGATATTCTCGTACAGTGCAGTATGCGTCCCTGCTGGGCGTGAGTCGAGATGGCTGGCTCGACTCACGCCCAGTATCCCCCCTCATAAGAACCGTCCACCATCCTGATTACTGGACGGATGTTGGTCGCGCAAAAAATATGTTGTTCCTAACACTGATTAGAATGTGTATGCAAAGTTATGTTGTGTTCGGTATCGGTAAGTATACCGAAAACAACAGCTGCTGCATGGTGACTTACGGGGCACGGAAATGTGGATGTGGTTGCCATCCGCGTTTCCGCTACAAGTAACAGCGCACTGTGAGATGCTCAGAATATGTTGCATATGTGTATGTGATATATGCGATATGCTGTGCAGTGCTGTATGCGTCCCTGCTGGGCGCGAGTCGAGATGGCTGGCTCGACTCACGCCCATTACCCCCCTTCACAAAAACCGTCCAGCATCCTGACTGCTGCACAGATGTTGCTCGCGCAAAAAAATAGGTTGTTCCTAACACTGATTAGAATGTTTATGCAACGTTATGTTGTGTTCGGTATACCTCAGTATACCGAAAACGACTGCCGCTGGACAGTGACTTTCGGGGTCACGGGCCAGCGGTCCAACAGCGGCAAACTGGCAGCCATATACAGTTTATTGGTAAGAGATCGATATATGTTTCCATCGAACGGGGAGCAATCGAGCAACCAGCCAACCAGAGACCTCTGCAGCCAACCATCTCACGGAATTGTAGTATCGTTTGTCAGATCAGACACAGTGATTGAACCAGGCTGTAATCCCACGTCGCCTGTGCACCTTAATTCTGCCAGAAACTTCTTCGATTTCTTCCCATCGTAAGATTCATTTTACGATTTACTCATTGTAATCCTGTGGCAAAACTTCGATCGCTAGCAACCGAGTTTGAAACAAAGATTTCCTCAGAGGTCATGACCGTCATGAACGGAATTGGCGAGATTGCAGCCAAATTTCGCCAATTTAGTTTTGTCATCTGAGTATGACATGTCTTTCCTATTGCGCTTTTTGGCAGTCTGCCTGAATGTAGTGGCATGAACTACTAAATGACAGATGATCGATGATTGTAGGGGAGTGGATGCGAAACAAATTGTGCTACACAATCTACTGTGTCACACACCCTAGCGGGGTAAATGCAAAAACTGCTGGCGCAAGCCTAACTTGCGCCAGGCAGCATGTTCCCCAGCAAGGTCACACACACGTCATGCGTTTATGAACGAGCCGGCGAATCATCAGGACTCAACAGTCACAGTCACAGTCGGTTATTGATCGGAAGTGCATATCAAAATGCGAAGTGGAAACGACAAACGACTGACAATAGTGAGAGCCGAGATCTCGATAATCGATCCAGCAGTTGATGATGACGATGATGACAAAAATGAGGAGATGAATGAGGACAGAACTGTCTCTGAGTGAACGTACGTGAATGCCAGGAGAAGAGTGGTGATACAGGGCCTGCTTGGCGGGGATGTGTATCACATGTACGGCATCACAGTCAAGACCGCGGCCGTTACGTGAAGCCAATATTTCCCAAGGGTCCAATAAAGCGGCTGGCCGTGGACGCCACACTACGCGCCGCGGCCCCGCACCAGCTAGCGCGCCGGAGAAGATGCGAAAGTAGTGGGAAGCCCATTCGCCGGATGTACATAGACTCCAGTGATTTGCGTGCCAAGCGACTATCTCGTAAGGTGTGTGCACGGCCGTACATGTTTCTCAACATCATTGTGAAACATCATCAATGCTTTCTTGTGTGTGAAATATATTATTGATTATCAACCCTGACGGGCTGACCACAACGCACTTACCTTACTACTCACCTACTTGACTTGGAATATATTATACTCATAAATTTGGCGTTCGATTTCTTGTCGTGGAAACGAAACTGCCACATGTTTTAATAGCATAAGACCTAGCACACACACACACACACACACAGAGTTGCTGCCACAATGCATACATTTTGAACCCATAGCACCTCACACCAAGGTAGCGCAAGGACCCGCATGTTCTATATATACCCGTCAAGCAAAAGACTCACTGCCCCGTGAATATATTTTAACGCATCCCACCCAGGGACATTGATGACACAGATAAAGTTTCATAAGCTTCAAAAACCGATTCCCGTTACTTTTGGAATCGAATTTTGGTGATAGAGTATGCTACAAAACT
This sequence comes from Cymbomonas tetramitiformis, assembly GCA_001247695.2. Classification (NCBI taxonomy): domain Eukaryota; kingdom Viridiplantae; phylum Chlorophyta; class Pyramimonadophyceae; order Pyramimonadales; family Pyramimonadaceae; genus Cymbomonas; species Cymbomonas tetramitiformis. The sequence goes on from LGRX02010604.1 coordinate 55,969, forward strand.
GGGATTTTCCAAAACCCAACCAAGCAAGTGTCCCTTCTCCCCCTACCTCCCCCCTGCTCCTGCCCCCCTTCCTCAGGGAGTAAAGGTGGGAGGGGGCAGGGTCTCAGACGGGTCGTGGATGTCACTCTGAGTTTAGGTTCGTAGGGCTTCAGGGAGGAAGAGCTCGCCCGCTCATTGCCCTCTTTCACATACACACTACACAAGTTGTCTGCTCCTCCCGCTACCACCGCCCTCCCTTCCACACGCCCTGACCAGTAGTCCTGCCGCCCCATTGTGCAGCGGATTACTGTCCGCATTTCTCCCCTCCCGTGATGGTTTCCCGTCTTTAGTCGTGATGAGTAGGAGAACATGCCTCATTGAGACGTACCATGCCTGCGAGAGTAGCTGGTTGCTCCGGCAGGCCTGCCTGTGAGGGGCTTCATTGCTGCACTCCCAGGGCATTGCCCTTGCGTGAGGAGCGTACATGCTCCATCAGCGTGTTTATGATGACTACTACTTAAGTACCATCGTTGCCAAACTTTGACGTACATTGGACAACCACATTTAATTTACAGTGGTACGATTGCCTATACATGCATTACGCGTGTACGAATAAACACGTGGTGCACGCTAATATAATATGAGTATGCAGCGACTTTCGCTCATACCTACAGTACTGTATGTGTGTTTCACGCTGTGAATTGCTTTGTGTGTGGCCTTGTCTGCCCCGTCGCGCCGGGACACACACCATGATTAGCACGGTATGATTTAATGATTGGATGCCTCTGTTGCTTGGTACAAATCGCGCAATGCATGGTGGCAAGCTAGAGTGAATACTATAATTTAATTTACAATGATCTGTATCGCTGCCTCTGGGTGGTAAACAAAGGATTCACGCCTGAATGAAACTGCCCTCACACCCTCTGTTTTCAAATCATACAGCATAATAAAACCTTTTAGCTGGTGCCATACTTCCATCTTCACACCACTGAATAGGATGCTTCGATCGTGGCCGTTGGCTGAATTGTCGATGCGTTGCATGCTCACAGGCCGGGGCGTTGGTGATATTCCTGGTGGACGCTTCGGGGAGCATGGCTTTGAATCGCATGCAGGCTGCGAAAGGCGCAGCTCTCCGCTTGTTGGATGAAAGCTACAAACACCGAGATCAGGTGCGGACACCTGCGCCTACCCAGGAAGAGTGTTCAATAGAGTCCCAGGAATACAAAGCGTGCTTCTGGAGGATGTCCGTTTAGCTGGATGGGGATTGCCACCAGCGAAGCGGGCAGAAGCCTCTGCTCGGATTTCCAATAAAGCAGCGCCCTGGTGTTGTGGAGGAGTGTCTCGAGCATCACTTGATGTTGCAATCTGAAATATGGACATTACGAAAACAGAACTTCAGGTAGTCCTTGTCAATCCAAACCTTTGAACAAATCCGGTGATGCACTAGCATAGTTAGACTGCCACCGTTTATCTGGGAACTCCACTAGCAAGTGCGCGCGCCAGGGGGTCTGAAAATGGTTGATGCTTGTAGCGGTGAGAGAGTTAAGAGTGTGAGCTGCATGAATCTCTTGGTGAGTCCTGGCCGGTACAATATTCCTGCTTTGATTTAAATGGATCTGCGTAAACTGCGTTTGTGTCTGCCAGTGAGTTGACAGGACTATGTTCTGATAACATCATGATTAAAATATACTGTGTATTTCATGCTAAGCGCGATGCATCGCTAGTGCAGCCGTGCATGCCCTGTTCGCGCCGGTTCATGAAGGCATGGTCAGTGCCGCCCATCAGATCCAATCCAAAATTTCCGGATGCCGATGCAGGCATTTGGCCCTTTCGGGTTTTGCTTTCCTCACGGCCCTTTGGGTAGGGATCAGGCCAAATGTTGGCGATGTTCAAACTTAACAACATATTCAGATTTTGCCCTCAACCAGACCCTTTGGGTACGGAACTACGGATATTGGGTCGGCTCGCTCCTGACACGGCATGGACTTGTTGGATTCCAATTCCTATTGTTGGAATCCAACGGATTATTGGAGGTTGAATTTCAAATATAAAATAACTCGAAAATGGATGCGTGAAAACGGATGAGTGATTATATCTTACCCCCCCACATTGCCCCAACTTATCGAGAGATAGACTCAAAGCCCCCGCCTCCACCTTTTCTGGGCCTAAAAGTCCAATCCCCTCTCCCCCAACCGTCCCGGCATTGGTTCATGGGCCTCAAGGCCCAACGCTCCCCCATCCGTCCCACCCTCAACCTAACATTAAGAGAAAACGCCCCTAACTCCCTCGCGGGGCGGGGGCTTCTATAATGTTTTTGAAAACACCTCAAGCTCAAGAAACGCTTTTGTAAATATCGGCGCCCCCATTCCACAGGAGTTGGAGATACCGAATTTTCCCTTATTTCTTTTTTTTCAAGAGAACATGTGTAGGAGGCTACACTCCAGCTTCTTCACTTCTTTACACTTTCGGGCTTAACTATTACTAACTATTAAACGACCGCACGAGGTATGATTTCGATACTACGGCGGTCAACTATCCGGAATACGGTTTCGATATTCACTTCAAGTATGCTTTCAATGTATGCTTTCAATACACATATACAGCGGTTACGGTTTCGTACACTTATTATGTTACTTTTCATTCAGTTCAGTTCTCATCTCCGAAACTGGTTACACTTAGAGTTCTTATACATTCATGAACTCTCTCCATAACTCAACTGTACTGAGTACTCCGTACAACAGGCTAGGCACCTCACATCAACATCATTCTGATCGGTCCTACTGTACTCCATACTGAGTACTCTTATAGTTGTAGTTGCGTTTTGTACTTAGCCGTTTTTCTTGCTCTTGTGCTTGCCTCCTAGCACAACTCCCCCCCCCCTTAGGGAAGGTCACGTCCACGCTGACCACGTCGGACCGGTAAAGTTTTTATACAGATCTTCTACTGTTGCTCAGGATGATTATACAGGTCTCAGCCGCCTGTTGTCTGGGATGACATTACACTTCCCATGACACACACCGCAGTAAGGAGATCAACCTCTTAAGCACAAGGGTCGGCCTCTCACCGGTCTGCCATCTGCACTACCAGGCTCCCCCAAGGCTCGAGATCTCACATCCATTACCGCGCTCAAGGTTTCAAACCTTCCAACACGGTACACTTACAGGTGATGACAATAGGTTTGCCAATTACCCGACAGTTCTCGGGATGCCGGCCCGGAGGAAAGGTTTTAAACCCCTACCGCCTCCTCGGAATGCGCAGAGCTTTTATCCAGATCTCCAAATGCCGCCCGGTCGTGCCAGGTCCAGAGCCAATGCTCTCATGAAATGGATTATACAGATTTCCACCTGTTGCCTGGCTGTACCGAGGCTAGAGCCACTGCTCGGTTGGATGAATTATCCAGGTTCTCACCTGCCGCCTGGTCATACCGAGGCTGGAGTCAAATGGATTATACAGATTTCTACCTGTTGCCTGGTCTCGCCGAGGCTGGAGCCACTGCTCTTCTCGAAACTCTCCGACGCTCTCAATCGCTAAGACCACTCGCGTCAGACTCCCATCCGCCCTCGGGTATGATCGTCACTTCGGCTCGTACTCCCGCTAACGCTATCGGTTCCGGTTCAAACTCGGGCAGGTCGCTCTCTACAACAGCTGACTGGACCAAACCGCTCATTTCGCTTGGATCTTCCCTGACAAGCAGTTCAGACAGGAACTCGTGCACCTCTTCATGTAAGGCCAGGTTGTGGAAAAGCTGTTTTAACAGTGCTGAAGGGATCCCATACAAATTCTCTCGAGCTCCCATGCCCTTCGCAAACACACCTCCAACTCTCATCGCGCGCCCTCCTTGCGCGACCTTCTCGTGCCTACCGTGTTGCCGGAAAAACTCGCAAGGCGTGTCGGCATCGCACACTCGCAGGGGTGTGTGCAACGGAACGTTGGTCCTGATATGCGTGGGCTTTCTGTATGCGGTCCCGTATTTACAGTATGTAACGAGGTGCGGAGCTGGTAGATTGCTCATGCATCGACGCGGGTGCAGACCGTGGGGCTCTCTTCCCTTCGGGTTCTCAATGAAGTATGCTTCGGGCCTCAAGTACCGGATGATCTCCAGGGTCCTACGAACTCGCCTGTCCGCAACGCGCAAATCTCGGATGCCTACTGTCTTCGCCTGGCTATACTCTGTACAAGGTGGGCTAGCCCAGACTACGTCAAAGTGTCCTGGTCTGAACTGTCGGTAGTCCCATCGCATGATATCCTCGCAATGTGTGGGGCCCCACTTGGGCTGAATGTCCACGGCAACTACTTCACTGTTTGGAAACTGCTTAGTAAACTGCCTCTCGACTGACCCGGACCCACTGAACAATACGACAATTTTAGACTGACCGACTGGTTCCTTCTCAAGTGCTGCAGCTCCGTTGACTGGCGGCAGGGTGTTCTGAACGGATACTCTCGTGAAAGTTCCTACTTCATCATCAAACCTCTCCTCTGGCACCCATGGCATTGCGCCGTCTACTTTGAGCTCCTCTGAAAGTGTGGTCCACATTGCTCCTGCGGATTCGTCGCGCCTCTTACGGACCCTAAGCTTCTCTCGCTCCACTCTCTTAGCCTCGATCCTCTCAAACTCCAACAACGCCCGGTTGGGAACGCCGGGCCTGCCGGCTCCGTCCCACTCCAGATCCTCTCGAGTCTTCCACTCGTTCTCACTGCGGGGCATCCCTGTCCACTTGACTAGGTACTCCGTCCATCTCCTGCCCTGACGCTGGCGCGTACGCGAACGCTCCACCCTCTCGACGTGGGTTTCCTTGCGCCCACTGACGTCCAACGGAGGAGGGGGGATCTCCTTAGCTCTCTCGACAAAGCGGCTACTCGACTCCACCGGCGAAAGCCGGTCCACGGTGAACACATCGTGCACTTTCCACTGCTTAGGCGTCTGCAACCTATAGGCCGACGGCGCGCCCCTATCGCTTGCGGGGAGGGCCATCTGCCGGTCGCTGTGAAAGACTTCCAGCACCCGAAGGGGTCCGAGGCGCTTCTTAAGCAGTTTCTTGTGCAACCCGCGGTCGCCCGGCTGGGTAAGGTACGTGGCGTCTACCCACACCTCATCGCCTACTGCATAACTTCTGGCCTTGTGACGCGCGTCGTACTGGGCGATCTGCTGCTGCTGAGCCAAGAGCAGCTTCTCCCTAGCGAGCTGCAACTGGCGAACAAATTGGCGGGCTGTCTCGTGGGCTGTACCCTTTTTTACTGCTACGCCCCTCCCCCCCTTAGCTCGGCCTCTCCGTGATGCAAGTGCTGCCTTCCACGAAGAAGTCTAGCTGAGAGGCCGGAGCGTGACCGTACGTCAGTTCAAAAGGGGTGAAGCCCGTGACGGCGGAACGAGAGTCATTGATGGCGTACTCGACCGGGGTACACCACAAATCCCAATCGTGCTGGTTGGCGTCGACATACGCGCGTAACATACGTTCGACCGTGTGGTTTGTGTGCTCTGCCTGCCCATCACCTTGTGGGTGGTACGGCGTGGTAGAGGCAATTTGGACTCCCATCAACCGGTGCAGCTCGAGATACATTTCATCTTTGAAGCGGGAGTCCCGATCACAGACGATCTTCATGGGAGCGCCGTGCAAACGCCACACTTGGTCGAAATACACGCGCGCGATCTGAGCAGCCGAGCTGTCGGCGTAAAGCATGGGGACTACGTGCACCATCTTGGACAACTTGTCCGTGAAGGTAGCAAACGCGTCGTACCCTCGCTCTGTGCGGCAGAGAAGAAGGCTTTCTTTTTTCGAAGCGGCCCGCATTTGGAAATTTTACAAGCCCACTTTCGGCCAGGCCGGCCAATCTTCAAATTTTAATTTCAAGTATGGCAAGATCATAAGAATCGCACAATTTTCACGAAAATTTTCATAATCGGGACCCTTGAGAGACGGCCCGCATCCAACAATCGAGCGGCCCGCAACCGGCCCGGGCTGACTTCAAACGGCCCCGGGCCGGCCTCTCACGGTAAGCCTTCTTCCCTGCTGTGCGGGGCAGCCCAGTAACGAAGTCGATACTAACCACTTGCCACAGTCTTACTGGGAGTTGCAGGGGGTTAAGCTGACCGTCAGGATAACCGTTGCGCGGCCGGGTCTGCTGGTACACAACGCAGGATTTGCACCAGTCGGTGACATCCTTGCTCATGCGTGGCCACCAAAAACGACGGGATACCCTGTCCAGTGTCTTATCCCTTCCTGTGTGCCCCGCTGCCGGGGACTCGTGCGCCTCGCGCATCACCAACTCTCTGAGGGGGGAATCCTGAGCTAGCACCAGCTGATATCGCCCTTCTGCCACTCGCCAAATCATGTCGTCTACCATGCGAAACGTGTATGTTCTCTGATGCGGGGCCGCGACCAGTTCTTCTCTCAACGAACTGAGGTACGGGCTGCGCTCGTATTCCGCTTGCAAGGCGCGGACGAACTCATCAGCCTTCAGTGGTCCCGACGCTGCTCTGACCTTTGCTGCAACTCCTGTAGTGACTAAAGGCTCGTCGGGTTCCGTCTCACTGTCCTTTCGCGCAGGTGGCGCTCGGGGCTTCGCCCTACTGGCTGCGGGGGCCCAAACCAGAAGGACCGGCCAGCGCAGCGGGGGCCGACCTCCATCGGGAGACTCGAAGAGGTGGTTGGGACGACCTCTCTCGTCCTTCATATCAAAGACTTTGACCGGATGAAGCCCATATTTGGGGTGAATCAACCGCCTCCAGGGAGCGTCATAGTCTGGCAGAAGGAACATTGCCGAGGTGTTTTCCGGATCGGCGCGCCACTCAGCAAGGAAATGCCGAAGGATTCTTTCTATCAAGTCCGAATCCTTCGTGTAAGGGGGGTTACACCAAACGTGTTTCCCGCGCCACTTTTCCTTCAAGCAGTCGATCCAATAGGTGGCAACCTGCCGGTTAACGCCCATGGAGTCGCAACACGCGTCAACCTCAAACATCCCGTACTCGGCCGCTATCTTCTCAAAGCGCTCCCTGATCAGCTTCCAGTCCTGGCGATCCACGACCTGGTCGTAGTGGGAGCTACCTTCTGGGGACTTAACGGGCTCAGGTGCCTTTCTGGCTGCCTTCGGATGACTCTGGGTCTCATGATGTGGGGACTCGGCGGTTTCAGGTGCTTCTTCCGCTCCCTCTGGATGACTCTGGACTTCTGCTGCGGCCTGTTCGCTAGCTCGGTTTGCTATGGTCATGACTGCTAGCGACTCGGCATCCCTTAAGGACTTCTCGCCTACTGCTAGGGTGTCAACTGCGTCCAGCCAGAGGGCCTGCGTCTCTACCCAAGTGAGCCCGTTCAGATGGGTGAGCTCACCAATGACTGGTGACGGACTGGTGGGAGGGAAGGATTCGTCCTCGGAATCGCTATACTCGAAGGTGGCTCCTAGGACAGAGGTAGGATCCTCGTCCTCTTCGGATCTCTTGCCTTTCGGCTCAGAGTCCCTGGGTCCATCCGTGGCGCGATCCACTATATATCCCCTTTTTCTTCAAGCCTTCCCTGGCTGACATTTCCTGATAGTCTGGTCGCCGGGACTGCGCATCCGGTACTACCAAGCAGCGTCCTGGCACGTGCTCCATCTGATGGACTCCTACCTCTACCAAGTCCTCGTACCAACGAGCTTGACGTCGGCTGAGCTCCCTAGCTGGGGCGAAGAGCCACTGGAGGGGTTTATGGTCCCCCATGAGCTTAAATGATGTAAAAATCAGATAATGTCTCCAGGTGACCGTGGTACAATGATGGATGGCACAAAGCTCTCGTTCCCCAGCGTGATAGTTCTGCTCTGCGCTGGAGAACTGCCGGCTTTCAAAGGCCAAGGGCTGCAAGCCTCGTCCCTGATCCTGCATGAGTACACCCCCTAGTGCTACCCCACTGGCATCTGTCTGCACGAAGAAGGGTCTGGAGCCGTCTGCGGCGCCCTTTTGATCGGGTAGGGCCAAGGCTGGGGAAGAAATCAAAGCAGTTTTCAGCTGTTTAAATGCTGCTTTTTCATTCTCGCCCCAGGTCCATTCCACGCCGGATTTGGTGAGGCGGGTCAGCGGGCACGCGAGGTCTGCGAAGTTCTGGATGTACCTTCGGTAGAAGCCACACATGCCCAGGAACTGTCGCACGTGTGTGACAGTCTCTAGGTCTGGCCAGTCGCGCACCGACGCGACCTTATCCTGCTGTGGGCGACATCCATCCCGATCCACCACGTGCCCTAGGAACCGGACTGCTCGTTTGCACAGTTTGACTTTTGACTTCTTAAGATAGACGGAATTCTTTCGACACGCTTCCAAGACTTGGCGGAGGTGGTCGAGATGTACCTCGTGGGCGCTCTTACCCGGAACCTCAGCTGAGAAAATCATGATGTCATCTACAAAAACCCTGCAAAAGGGTAGGTGCCCGAGATACTGGGTCATCATCCTTTGCCAGGTGCTTGGGGAGTTTGACAATCCCATAGGCATGACCAACCACTCGTACGCTCCAAAGTGCGTAGTCATTGCAGTCTTCTCCACGTCATCCGCTCCCATAGGGACCTGCCAAAATCCCCAAAGGGCATCCATCGTAGAGAAGACGGTAGCCCCTTGTAGGTCATCTAAGAGACTCTGCACATCCGGAAGGGGGTACTTATCTTTGATCGTGATCTCATTGATCTGTCTGTAGTCGATGACTAGACGCAGCTCCTTGGGGTTACTTGGCTTGGGGACCATCAACACGGGACAGCCCCACGGAGAGGCTGAGGGTCGTATGTACCCTTTGGCTAAGAGTTCGTCCAGTTGTTGCCGGAGTTGCCGCAACTCCTCCTGCGACAACTTGTATCCTCGCCGATGCAAGGGGTTCCCGTTCCAATCTGGCCGGAGCCGGATGCTGGCCTTGTACTCCCTTAACTGGACCGAGTCCGGCAGCTCTGTGCAAATGACATCCGCAAATTCCTTTTCCAGGTCCCTAAGCTGCTGCTAGATTTCTGGCGACACTGTCTCGTCTATTTCGTCCTCCGGAGGTTCCGGGGGGGGCTGATCTGTGGTCCGTGGAGCTGGCGGCGGGGTAGTGACTGGCGGAACGACTGGTTCCGGGGCTCTCGACTTCTGCTCCTGAGGGCTCGGAACGGTGGGGACCTCTAGTCCTGGCGGCTGCTCAGTGGAGGGACCACCTTCAGCACCAGGCTGGCCGACTGTTGCGACCTGGTCACGCCAACGCACTCGCTTACGCCGTGCTCGGGGTCGACGCTCCGCGACCAGACCTCGGCCCTGCTGGAGCGCCGCGGCCGCCTGAGCGTGCCAGGTGGGTGGTTTCCCGGCTGCGTGATCCTCTATCGCCTGTCTACGCACCGCTGGCGGAAGCAATGCAAATGCCCCGTTCGCCTCCTGCTTGCTAGCGAAAACGCTGAGAGGGTCAGGATCATCCCCGGCCTCGTCAACCGTACTTGCAAATCCCTTCGGCCTAATATCCTCGACCACCGCCCCTACCTTCCGCAAATGACACGCCCCGTCCACGTCACTGTAGCCGGAATCGGAGCTGTCCGAAACCAACCCTCTCGGCTCCTCAGACTCCCCTGCTCCGTCCGGCACCGTTGTGCTGGGGCGCACGCTGACCTCACTATCCTCGGACCCAGAGGAGGGTTCTGACGCTAGGCCTGCTACGACATCGTTGGGGGAATCCTCGTCGGAATCTCCCCCCCCCCGCTTGTTGCAAGCCGACGCGCCAAAAGACCCATCGGAGGCGAGGTAGACAACGAAAGCTTGCTCCTCTTTGGTTCGGAGGGCCCGCAGGTCCCGACGAGCTCGACGTTGACTCAAAATGACTCCCTGTACCAGTGTCATTGCTGTGTCCTTGTGGCGACCGGGTTCCGGGGATCCCGTCGAACAGCCGGTGATGACGACCTCTTCCCTGCCCTTGGTGAACCGGACCGAACCCCAATTCTTATAATCCAGTGTAACTGGGGAAAGGTTTGCCAGCCAAGGACCTCCCAAGATGACATCCACCTTGAGGTCAAGGGGCATCACCCGAAGCTCAACCTGCTGGCCGTACGCTCCTTTTGACGTCTCAGCAAAGAGCTTGGGTCTGATGCAGGAATTAGCATCATACGTGGTGCCGTCAGCCACTCGAACTCGCATGGCTTGCTCGTGGCGCACCGGCTTGACGCCGGTGAGCTTCTGCAATGTACTCTCCGCAATAATGTTGGTGGACGCTCCCGAATCCACCAACACTTTGACTCTGACGCCCGTGATCCAGGCCCAAAACAACAGCAACGTCGGTGTGCGACTGTGCCTGTCAAAACTCCTCGGGCGCGCTCCCATCGAGGATACCGTTGCCAGGGACTCACACCAGCTCGGACTGATATCGCCATCCTGCATTATGCAGTCCAGGCGGGTGACTGACGTTCCCCCTTCTGCGTCGGAGTCAGAGTCCGGGAGGAAGTAAGTGCACGCGTCAGCTAGCAGGCCGATGGCAACTGCCTTCTGAACTGCACTTCGCTCCGGAAAGTCTGGGGGGGAAACCGCGACGTGAACTGACGCTGCGGCCTATTTAGCCGCTATGTGCTTCCTGACCTGCTCGTCTCGGTGCATCAGCTCATTATCCTGCTGAAGTTCCCTATTTTCCCTATCCAACTCCTCCTGCACGAAGGCGTGGAAGTCCGCCTGGCGCTCTGTTGTGGTAGAAGCCAGTTCCCTATCCTCCAACTCGTATCTGCGTCGCAATCGAGAGGTTCGAAGCGCCTTGTCTTCAGGAGACAGCCATGGTCTACGTTTCGGACCCAAGGCCTGGCGAGCCCTGCTTCTGGTCAGCCACGGCCGACTGGGCCTCGAAGTTCTCTTTGGTGGTGAGAGTTCTTCTCCCTCGACGGGGCGGGGCTTGGCTACGCGAACGAACCGTCCAAACTCCTGATCCAAAATGGCTCGGCGTCGGCGGTTGAAGTCACGTACCCTGACGAGGTGCTTCAGGCACTTCTCTAACTCTTCTCGATTCAACTGGGGCTTACTAGTTGTAGGACCAAGCGGGCTCTTCCTCACTCGCCTTTGCCCTGCTCTCCAAAGTGCAAGGGACTTGACCGGTCGGACCTCTGACTCTTCCAGCTCCAGATACCTTTCTAGCGCCCTAATGGCGGGGCGCAGGCGAGCACCTGACTTCTGGGCCTTAAAGGCTTTCCTAACTCTGGTGGGTAAACGCTGAGCTCTGAACCTCCAGTGCCCACGAACTCTCGCAACGTCCGACCCCTGGTTCTCCAAGTGCTGTCGGTATCATGAAGGATGCAATCGTGCCGCACAGGCCGCGTGCCCCCAACAGTCGCGCCGCCCATAGCCGCGCGATGCCCCGACAGAGAGCGCACCGCAACGGCAGATTGGGGGAAAAGTTGTATCCTTCGTGTTTCACTCTTCCCCGCCTACGTGGCACCGTGGGGAGTCAGTAGTCTGTACCGCACCAGAATCGCCATCAATAGCCAGAGTAGCTCAACGGCAGAGCGCTCGTCCGGTATGCGAGAGGTCACGGGCTCGATCCCGGCCTGGCTCACCTTTTTCGGGCTTCTGGTCTAGCGGTACAGTTTCTGATTCCTCATGAGGTTATGGGCTCTTACCACGCTTCCACTGCGCAGGTGTGACGCCGGCAGCTGGTTGTGGTTGTGCCACGTAGACACTTCAGAGTGAGGTTGTGTCATGAAGGATACAATCGTGCCGCACAGGCCGCGCGCCCCCAACAGTCGCGCCGCCCATAGCCGCGCGATGCCCCGACAGAGAGCGCACCGCAACGGCAGATTGGGGGAAAAGTTGTATCCTGCGTGTTTCACTCTTCGCCCCGCCTACGTGGCACCGTGGGGAGTCAGTACTCTGTACCGCACCAGAATCGCCATCAATAGCCAGAGTAGCTCAACGGCAGAGCGCTCGTCCGGTATGCGAGAGGTCACGGGCTCGATCCCGGCCTGGCTCACCTTTTTCGGGCTTCTGGTCTAGCTGAACAGTTTCTGTTTCCTCATGACGGTAGACTGCCCGTGGCTCAACTGTGTGGCTTGACCAGTTTTTATCCCGGGTGTCCACGCCAGTGATCCAGCAGAGCAGCTCCCATGGCTCCTCGGGACGCAGAACCGAGGCGGTCGTTGGGGTTCTGGCGGACTTCCAGAAGTTCGCCTGCTCCCTCTGGATGCGTTGCTCGACCTGTTCCCGCTCAGGAGGCTCTTGGCTTCCTGTGCGGGTGGCGGCTAGCATGTCCAAATCTCCCTGTTCACACTCCCTGACCTGACTCTGGTTCCTAAGGTGGCGTCTAGCGCTGCTACTAAGATGCCTCCCGCACCTTCTCCACCTATCACGCAACACCTGCATCGCTGTGGACGCCGGTGCGGGGCCCTTTTGTCCCCCTGACCCCGCTGTGACGGGGCTCGCGCCCTTTACTGCGGGGAGGGCGCCCCGGGCTGGGGAGCGTCCTCCGGGACAAAATCCAGTCCAATGGCAGCTAAAGCTTCTTCTACCATCGAATCGTCCCCTATTAACGCCAGGGTGTCCTCCAGGAGGCTCTTGGCCCACTCTTTTGGGCGCCGCGGTGCTTGCGGACAGTCGCGGGCTTAATGGTCCATGCCCTTGCACAGACGGCAACCCTCGTACTCAGGGGACCCGAGTCGTTGCCCCGTGGGTGTCGGAGTGCCAGCGGACGTCGCCATAGGATGCAACTCCTCTGTGACATCCACGTGGGCTAGCAGCTGGATCGAGCGACTCGTCTTATCCTGGCTCTGCCGTAACTCCCGCTCAGCCTCTATGGCCCAAGTCAGGAGTTTGTGGCGGTCTTTACTGGCCGTACTGCTCAGAGTCGGGACCGAAGAGTTTTGCCTCTCGGCTATAAGGAAAACTCTCCTCCTTACCTCTGGTATCAGCCCAGTAAAGAATATATCCAACAGCTCCTCCTCTGGCACAAGAGTGGTGAGCTCGTGGATAGCCAACATACTCATGATGTCGTGCGCGAGGTGCACTCCATCCCAGAACTCGCGGACCGTGCGAGACTGCCTGTCCTGACTCTGACGCACGCGGCGCAGGAACGGACCAATCGACGCCATCTCCCCTTTGTCGGGCATCACTAGCCGCGCTAAGGGGACCACTATCGCGTCCAAGGTGAGGCTCTTACCGTCCCGGGCTTCCTTCAACACCGAAGAAAGCTCGCGGTACTCGGAGCTCAGTGAGCCGAAGCAGTGCCTGGCCACTTCTGACAACAGGGAGTGGTCCGACAACACCGGCTCCTCACTCCCGCCCGCCAGCGTGCCCAGACGCACCATCTCCATGGCGTAGCGCACTGGCTCCAACTCCCGAACCTCTCTGACTTGCCGGACAAACCGAAGGAGCCGACCAAAGACGTGGGACGACCCCTCCACCTCCTCGTGGTATTTGTCCACCGCCTTTTCCATTGCCTTGAGGGCTTCCTTAAGGGCGTGCTGCTCGTCCTTTCGGCTCGCAAAGCGTTCCCGGACGTAGCGAGAGGACTCGGTACGGAAGGTGTAATGGCTGTCGCCATCCCCGTCCTCACCAGGATCGCCGCCAGGACCCCCGCCAGGACCCCCCGGTCCTCCTGGCCCTCCAGGATCATCACCCCCCGAGCCTCCAGGCCCTCCATGACTGCCGACACCGTCTCCCCCGGACTCCCCCGGGACTCGTCTGGCTCCGAGTGCTCAGGTTGAGGGACCATCCCCCTCCCCCGTCTCCTGGTGTGTCCGTTGCAGCAGCAGGCGGAGGCAGTGACACCACCGGAAAGCTGTCGAAAGCAACGGGCCACACGTCCGCGGAGCAAAACCCACACACCGGCAGGTACACAGTCCTCAGGAGCGCCTCCGCACTTCTCTTAGTGCCCACCTGACACGTCCACATCTGCACCGGACTCTCCGTGTGCCCGCACCCGCAACGAGCACAGTTCTATGTGACGGGCGCCAAGGCCGCTGTGAGACTGTGCACCACCTGGGACCCGAGGACTCTGTCATTGTCCGAGACCCTCGTCTTCAGGCACTTCCTGATCTGACTGGTAGGAGGCCCGAACCCAGCGACCTAACCAAGGGAGCGATACCTACGGGCAGCGTCGTAAAACAGGAACTGGGCGCCGACCCCCTCTTTGCCACACGCGACCACGTTTTCACGGATGGCGGCACAGACCTTTACTGGGAGGGAAACAAAGTCCCATGTGTGTGGCTGCTGCACTGTCACGCCCGCGTATGTCTCCTCCGACGGGCTATGAACGCCCCGGTTCTCGACATCACAGGTGACGAGCTGACGACGGAAGCCGGCTCTACCAGCTCATGTCCCTCTCGGGAGATGGGCGTCTCCTGAACCGGACCCGCCACTGCCGCTGCGGGCCCTCGATCTGACTCTGCGGGCCCCGAGGGCGAAGCCTGAACCAAGGTGAGCCTCTGGACTTGGGACTCTATGACTGCCTGCAGCCTTTCCTCTAACTGGGCCTCAGCCGACCTCCGATCTGCTGCCCGCCGCTCGTCAGCAGCTATCTGCTGAGCGACGCTCCCGTCGACAGCCAACTGCCTGGCAGTCTCCCGAGCCTCTGCAGCTAGCCGGTCTGCGGCCCAGCGCTCCTCGGCAGCGCGTTGCTCGGAGACTCTGCGCTCCTCGGCAGCGCGCTGCTCGGAGACCCTGCGCTCCTCGGCAGCTCTTTGACTCTCTTGGAGTTGCCGAGACAGCTGTTCCATGCGAGCCTCGGCAGCTGCCTCCCGAGCTTGAGACTCCTTCTGCAAGGCTTCCTTTAGCTCTTGCAGGTCCTGACTGTTCCTGCTCTAGGTGGACCCCGGGGACGACGACGTGTGTGAGCTGTCATCTGAGGAAGTCGGACCAGGGCGCGGGGCCGAGGGTGCTCGACCGGGATTCCTGGTGCGAGACACTGGGCGACTGGGACCGCTCGGTCTGGGCGCCTGGTTCCTGGGCTTTGGGGGTCCCACGGGATGCTCCTCCTCCGATGAGGACGAGAGGGGAGCAAACCGGTTCGCCCAGCTCCCACCGGAAGCTGCGGAACTCAGAGGTGCCGTACCTGACTTCCTAAGGCCCTTATATGACTTCCGGGTGCTGCCGCTAATCCTGACGGCAGCAACGACTGCTCTCCTTACCTCCTGGAGGTCCACTCCTCGGTTCACTATCTCCCCTGGTCTGCGGACGTTGATGGCAAAGGCGGAGAATCTACACCTCCCAAGGGAGTTGTGAGGGTCCTCGCGCTTTTGCTGCATCAATTCCTTGGACTCGGAGACTGACTTCTGGTGGACCTCCAGACGATAAGCGCCGTCGTCGGAGAGCCCATGGTCCTTGAACTGGAACCACATTACCCCTGACAGTGGGTGGTCTTTCCCCAGGCGCTTTAGGCCTCGACGGATGTCTTGCCACCAAGATTCCTGGTCGGAATCCGAGAGGGAGCTGACGTCAGGTGAGGCTCCCGCCTTCCTTACTGGACGGCGGGCACTCGTTCCCTGGGACGAGTCCGAGCTGACTGGGGTCGCCCTGGGGAGTCGGCGCCACTCGCGGAGACACCTCCCGACCATCTGAGTCATCCGGTGGCTCCGGGCTCCAACCCACCAGGTGCTCCTCTCCCTGGCGAGCATCGTTTGCTGGCGCCACGCCACGAAGGCGGACCCGACCCGACGCCGACTGCCTCTGACAAACAGACCCTGAAGTTGGGCGACTTGCTGGGTGACGACCTTCCAGGTCTGGAATGCCAGGTGCCGGAGTTCGCGCTGATGCCCTAGCCTTCCATGCGACCCACGCAAGCCGCGCGGTTGCGCGCTGACGAGCTAGCAAGGAGACTCTCGCGCGTCGTTGCGCTGAGTCCAGCGCCCAGCCAGGTGCTCCACTGACCGAGGGCCAATGCGAGCACGGACTGACGTTGCTCCCCTCGGGGCAGCTCAACTCTTCCCTGGTCCCCACTGACTCTGTACCCCGTGGGGCTGGGTCACTCTGGAGGTTGGGTCGTGACGAGCTCACTGCCGAACCCCTCATACCCTGGTCGAGCATACAGCGGGGGAGTCCCTTGCCAATCTGGCCTGAGCCGGATGCGGGCCTTGTGCTCCCTTGACTGGACGAAGTCTGGCAGCTCTGTGCGCCGGACATCGTCGAACTCCTCTTCTGCAGGGGAGCTACAGTCACTAGCCCGGAAAATCTGCAAGCGCCCTGGGGCGCTGGTGAGATTCCCTTGCTCATACCCCACGAGGGGAGAGAGGGAGGGCGTTACCGGTTCCGGCACCGGCTCCTGACGGACGAGCCTACTACCCGCACTCCTGCTGGACGCAGGGGGCGGGGAGAAGGGGGCTGCTGAGGGGTTCAGACCCTTAGCAGAGCGGTCCGAGTCCGACTCTGAGCTGGCGCTCGCCGCCGGTGCCGGAGCTCCGGACGACGCACGCCTCCGGCGCGCCGGTTGCCGTAGTGTAGAGCTCAATGCGAGCTCGGACACAGGCTCGGCCCCACTGACTCTTGCTGGTGAGGGGGTTCCCGGTAGTGAGGCCCTGGGGGGCTCACCCGACAACCCCGGGGGGGCCCCTCAGAGGCATATACACCGGTGTAGCCTCGGGCGGGGGCTCCACCGCCGTATTGGCGTGCGATTACACGCCGCACTCCCCCCTCCTTTCACCGGAGCGCCAATCCCGGCCGTCCGACCTGCCAGCCGCGCCCCAGAACTCCGAAGAGCCCTGGCCGACTGACAGGCCCGCAGCGCGAGATCCTGACTGACCGGACCCTCCGGCCGAGCCGGGGGCGGCGCCGGCCCGACCCCTCCCACGACGACCCGACCGACCGAGGAATTCCTCTCCATCCGAATACATTATGCGTGTTATGCGTGCAATCTAAGTAAGTGGAAGTGCTTCACGCCACGCGCGGCAACCAGCACCCGCCGATCCAGAAATTCACTACTTGTGCGCGAGCACAAGCAGCTCACACCGGCCGAAGCGCGGTAATTCCCGGAGAAGAGGGGACTAGAAGACTCAAACTAGAGGTACGCGAGATCGCAAACCGACCCGGAATTTCAGCAAAAACTACGCAAGATTTAAAAAAAAATTGCGCAGCGCTTCCGCCGCGAAGGGTCGGAATTGCCGAAAAACTGAGACGATTTGCTCTCGAGACACCTGCGAAGTGCTAAATTACGGCTCACGGCCGCGAGTGCTTATGCGTGCTAAGAAAAGGGCAACGCGCGCACCCCAAAAGAATTTTCGTCGAGCTGAATTCCTTCACTCGGACGCGGCTCCAAGGGGACCTGGAACCGTCAAACGCAACCACCGCCGCGGAACGCAAGCCCAAGCACAGGCATTCCCGATTTCGTAGAAGGCGCTACGGGCTAGCTAAACTCGCAAGGCAAGGTTGTATCTAATCAGAATTGCGCAAAAGATCAAGGAAGCGACGCGGAAAAACGGACTAATTACCATTTTGTAGGAGGCTACACTCCAGCTTCTTGACTTCTTTACACTTTCGGGCTTAACTATTACTAACTATTAAATAACCGCACGAGGTATGATTTCGATACTACGGCGGTCAACTATCCGGAATATGCTTTCTATATTCACTTCAAGTTATGCTTTCAATGTATGCTTTCA